>CM046425.1:2429612-2669082 GCA_025506505.1 Flaveria sonorensis
GGTGGTCCCTGTGGTTAAACCTTATTTTACTTTGGTCTCTAACTCTTTAAATTACAAGGTTGATCCAAAACTTTGTACAAACGTAACAACGATGGTCCTTGAAACGGATGTCTGTTAACTTTGACCGTTAAGTATGTATAGAATGATAAAAATACCCCTTTGTGTTAAAAGAACAAAATTCAGTTGTACTAGACCCACTTTCAAAACTAATCACCACAGCCCTACCACCACCACATCGCCGCCCACCTCCTACCACCACTACATAGCCGCCTAGCCCTATCACACAAATCACCGCCTAGCCTTGCCACCACTACATCGCCTCCCGACCATTCCACCCATGTAACACCTTCATTTTCTATTTGTCTTCCTCGGCTAGTCCACCCACCCACTTTTCCGGTCATCTTCTCCCGTAAAGGAAAAGATTCCGGTAGCATAATAAACAACCACCATCGTACCCGTAGCACAAGCAGATCTAGTTCGTTATTCCTGAAGGGTGGTTGACAATCGTTGTTACGTTTGTGTAAAGTTTTGGACCAACCTTGTAATCTTAAAAAGTTAGAGACCAAAAGTAAAATAAGTCCTAACCATATGAACCAGTTGTGCAATTAAATCTTTTTAATATAATTCAACATACAATTCATCTTTTTCTTTATACATCAACACATCAATTAATTATTTAGTAACATCTTAACTTTGATATATGATTGAGCCCAACCCATGGATCATAGTGCCACTTCTTGAACCATCTTCACCCTGTGGGGTGTTGGTGCACAAACCCTACAACAACACACAACCCACCATCTGCAAAAGCAAGTAATGGGCATTTCAAAAAGTAGTTGAAAACCCACAAACAGTAGTACCCTATGGAATCATTAGCACCACATATCAACCGTTAAAATACTGTTTTTCTCCCGCGAAAAAGCTCTCACAAATTGCAAAAAAAATACATTCTTTAACTTTCCATCTTTCTTTATTCACTCTTCAGAACTGGAAAGTCACTCACTCCTCATGATCTCCCCCATTTCTCTCTCTTACTCATCTTTTCACACATTCTGATTCAGCGCCCTTGATTTCAGGGCTTTTTGGGCGATCGGAAGTGTGTTTTGTGTGGTGGGATAACTTCAAGATTGTTGTAATGGTGAAAGAAACAGAGTATTATGATGTTCTTGGTGTTAGTCCACTTGTATCTGATGATGGTATTCGGAAAGCTTACTATTTAAAGGTGCGTTCGTTTATGATTCTTGAAATCCCATCAATTGATTTCAGTTTTTTCATTGTTTTTTGTTATAGTTGCTTGAATTTGGTTGGCTGATTTCGAAATTGTGTTGTGGATGATCATTGAAAACATCAATGGTTTAAAGTTTCGTTTAGATGCATACCAACTATTTGTTGTAATTACCCTGAAAGACTATCTTTGATTAAAGTTAGTATGATGTGATATACTAATATAATTTGATTGACTTGATACATTTTAGGAGATTGTAACTTGTAAGTGTTGAATTTGAAAACTCTCTATACAATTTAGTTAAATTGGCCCGTTTTAAGGAAATTAGCCGAAAACGCTGTTACTAATCATTGAGTTGTTTGTGAAACAGGCACGCCAAGTTCATCCTGATAAAAATCCGAATGATCCTCAGGCTGCTGAGAGATTTCAGGCAAGTGTATTGAGTAATATTCGTGCTTCTTGATGGTTTTAACACAGCGAATTACTAAACATAATGGAATCTGTGAAATCACTCTCAGTAATTCTTCTTAATTAAAAATAAAAATAAGAGATTTAGATCTATCACTGTACAATTTGGTGAATTGGGAAAAAGTTGAGTAAGTAATCTTGTTTATAAGCAGGTGCTTGGTGAAGCTTATCAAGTTTTGAGTGATCCTGTTAAGAGAGATGCATATGATAGGAATGGAAAGGGCTCCATATCAAAGTAAGAATTATCAGCTTTACTTTAAATGGAATCGGGGCCCCATGGTTAGACCAAAGCCGTCTAGACTCGTGGGCCTTGGATTGAATGAATGATTAGTAACAATATCTTATTATGTACAACATATATAATTTTCTTACATTATTGATCATTTTGCAGGGATACTATGCTCGATTCAACTGCTGTTTTTGCTTTTCTTTTTGGAAGTGAGTTATTTGAAGACTACATAGGGCACCTAGCTGTTGCAACAATGGCTTCTGCAGAATTAGTTGGCGAAAATGATACCCCTGAAATTTTGAATGAAAATTGAAGGCAAGTAAAATATGTTATGACTTATGACTTTAGGAAAGATTTGAGAAGTACCATTAAGTGATTATTTTTCTATTTGGACCAAATTTTTTTGGTATATATAATGTAGACTATCCAGCGGGAAAGGGAAGAAAAGTTGGCTAGAATTTTGAAAAATTTTATTCAACAATATGTTCGAGGTGATAAAGAAGGATTTTTACACCAAGCTGAATCAGAGGCAGAACGACTTTCACAAGCTGGTACTTAATGTCTTCATTGTTGTTGTTGTTGTTATTGTTATTATTATTATTATGTACTACTAATACAGCGTTTTCAAGGATATTCTTAGAATCGTGTGGAAAACGGGTTAGATCAAAACGGGTGATTTTTGTTCTGGTCAGAATTGGTTAGATCAAAAGTCAAAACTGGTTTGGGTCAAACAGATTGTCCTGGTCAAATTGGGTAAATTTTTGTGTTGGTCAAAATGTGTTGGATCGGAAGAGGTTGACTGGCGGACATTTTTTCTCATATCTAAAATTTGTAGATATTTGATGTGTTATGACAACACATACTATTTATTACAATTTATAATATAATATCTTTGAATAAATCAGTTTAATAGGTTTAAGGCAGGTCAGATACTTTTGTGCCTGTTTTTAACCTATTCGACCCATTCGACTTGTTTTCATTTTAGCTAAATCATCTACGTTTACCCATATGAGATCAGACAGCTCAAATCGGCGTATATATCTATGAATCAATTGAAATTCACCTTCTGTGCTAGAATAATAAATCTCTATTTATTTTTTTGTTTTTTTAACCACAACAATTCTTGAAGTATATGCACCCCAAAAGAATATATGACCCTTTTCAACTATAATTCCTACAGCCTTTGGAGCAAATATTTTGCACACTATTGGGTACATATATGAAAGACAAGCTGCACAAGAGCTTGGAAAGAAAGCAATTTACCTTGGGGTACCATTCATGGCCGAGTGGGTTCGGAACAAAGGGCATTTCTGGAAATCCCAAATTACTGCAGCGAAAGGTACTAGAAGGAATATAATTAACACATAAAATAAAATAAAAACTAACCAACTTTGGTCAAACTTTTACTTCATTTGATCAGCTTATTATGTCCAAAGATCAAACTTTGAAAAGGTTGATATAAGGAACATTCTTTTTCCTAAAGTCTGAAGAAAACTGGTTACATTTTTATAAAAATAAACTTAATACTGGCCAGTGTATAATTTCAAATTAGCATACTACCTTATTTCGGCGAGAAATGATTCCAGGGGCTTTTCAATTGATGCAACTCCAAGAAGACGCAAGTCGCCAGTTTAAAATGGATGGAAGTGGACCTATAAACGACGTTGAATCACATCTAAAATCCAGCAAGGATACACTCATGAACTCACTCTGGAAACTGAACGTTGTTGATATCGAAGTTACCCTTTTACATGTTTGTCAAATGGTGAGTGAAATTTGTTATGAGCTATATACTTTGATTAAACTGCAAAGTCTCTCTTTTTTGTGATTGATTAAGTTCTTGTGGTTTTCTTTAGAACATACATACAATGTAAAATGAAGGAACAAAATATGACTTAACCACTTATGTTTAAATCAAAATATGCAAGTTTGACCCATAAGAATACCACAAGTAGCTAATCAATCACAAGAAAAGTTGAGAGACTCAAACCACATTTTTGTAACTAAACTGTTATGTATTTCATTATGGTATAAATACTTACAAATAAAGAAGTGAATCACATGTGAGTCCCTATGCTTATACACACGTGTATACTATATACAAGAATAAAGAAACGGGGTTTTGAGCCAACGGTTTCATTAGGAGTAGCGTCTTTATCTTTGGGATAGAGGTAAGGTTTGCTTTCATCTCAATCTACTCTTATGAATACTACTGGCACGTTTGTTTGTTTGTAAAAAAACATAAATACATAAAAGTAACTGAACTAAACTATGTAGGGTTTTTATTACAGCTAGCAATGAGTGGGTCTTTTATATTCTCAATATGGAGGATTTGATTTATTTTCTAGGTGCTGCATGAAAATAATGCCAAGAAGGAAGAACTTAAAGCTCGTGCAGCTGCTCTAAAACTATTAGGAAAAATATTTCAGGTGGGATAATAATATCTACATTGTCTTAATGATTAAGGGGGTGTTTGGGATTGCCTATTAAAATATTTTATCCGCTTCTTATACGGTAATGAACACTTTTGAGAGTGTTTGGAACTGCTTATCGATACTGCTTTTCTCCTTATTTGTGAACGAAGTAAGCACTTTGAAGTTGCTTTAAAAAACAATAAGCAGATAAGCCATTTCAATAAGCAATCCCAAACACCCTCTAAATACATATCTATCTAGAACTTGATTTTATAGTGATGTTTCTTGTCTTTAGAGAGAAAACAATCACAAAATGTCGGGACATCAAAGAAGAAAACTGTTGCCGATATTCATGATGATTCAAGCAGCTCTGATAGCAGTGATGACGAAGATTCACCAAGAACACTCAATTATCGAGCCCCTTTGATCACACAGGTTGGTTTGCTTTTTATCATAATCTTTCGAGTCCCATTAAAAAAGTATTAATGTATGATTGTGTATTTGGTGACATATATAACAGGGAATCGGTAGGTTATTCAGATGCTTATGTAATCCAGCATATGACGTGGATGATGACGATGACGAGATTGTTTACAAGAGCAACAAATGATTGATGTTCATGTTATGTTCTTGTGGATTGCTCATGTAAAGCCCAAACACAGAGGAAACTAAGGATGCAAATATCCGGAATGTAGAGGCGAATTTCGTTGATTTAATTGAATATTGTGTGTTATATTTTATGGAATGTTCCTTATACCACAGTGATATATAACTGAACATATGAATTGTTCATTTATACCTTTTTTTTTCTAAACAGGAAAAATGTTTTTGGTTTTGTTGGTAATCTAAAATCCCTTGAGTATACACCATGTAGTATATTCTACCTGTGTTTTGTGTTTGAACAATGAGAGTGAGGTAATATTTTATTTATAAGAGCCAAATAAAAATATGTATTTATTGGTTTAATTCTAGAGGATAGACCAATCGTAAATTGGATTTTACCTTAAAAAATAGAGGAAACAATACGAGTCTTTAATCGAACTAATTTAATGGTTACGATTAGCACGGTGACAAGTTTATAACTAACTTGAAAGGAGAAATTCACTCTTAAGTTTCCTTTGACCGGCGAAAACATACTCTCTGACTCTCTACTCAACTTTTATTTTACTTTTAGAATCAACACAACTAAATCTTTTTTTCATTAATTACGAGTTCTATCAATCTTTTTTTAACTAAACTAACTATGTGTCGTTTATTATTTAAAAAAATTATATCATAAAATCAAAAATTCTATTTTTCTTAACTTTAGTATAATATTGTTATAATATTCTTTCAAAAAATAATTTTTTTAATGTGTAATGCACGATTATACCATTTACATGGTACAAATATCTTTTGTATGGTGCTATTAATATACGTGATATAAACTAGTGTACATAAATAGATGCGAATACATTTTACGTATTAAACCCACTTATATACATGCATGCCTCGTTGCTTCCTATGCTTTTAGGCGAAACATGTTCTATATCGAACAAACCATTGTTTGTATGCACATTTTGGTTTGCTGATAATCTAAAGATGCCAAACACTATAGAGCATGTAACCTAATATAACTAAAGTGTTATATTGATAGCTCTCAAGTGGTAAGAGTTTGTAGCAAATGAGCCTTTGATCAATTTCTTTGGAAAAAGACAATCAATAACTTTTCACTATGAAAGTTATGTGTTTGTGTCTCACTTGATGTAAAGTGTGAATGCCTGCGCGTTGCGGCGGGTGCCGTTGTTTGTCGCCTCGTAGTTTTTGTTGGGTTTTGTAGTGTGTGTGATGCTAGTGGGTTAATATGGTGAGATGAAAAAACAATGTTCTTTCTTATTTTACCTTTGACAAACTGACCTATTTCTACACAATCTATGAGCGGTAGTAGTTAATGTAAGTAAGTGATATTCAATTTACAAAGGCATCATCAATACAGTTAAATATAACAATACCAACATTTGATGAAACAAAATTGAAGTGTGAAGTCTATAAATTGTTGAAAGAGATCAAAATTAGCGCCGGTGTTTTCTTCTTGAAATGCCAACGTGAGTACACTTAGTTATATTTAAGTTATGACTCATATTTGACAGAAACATTCTCACAAACCAATTCATTCAATAAATAATATATACCAACAATGACCTAGCATGCACCTGTAAAATGTAGTAATTATGTAGAATCCACTAATCTTACATAAAAAAAACAACTTTATTAAATTAAGGTTAAAAACAGTGGAAGGCAACATGCATTCAATAATAAAATCATCACTAGAACATTAACCCTAAATAGAAATAATAAAAATATCAACAACCAAAACATTTTCACACGAGCAGCAAAGCAGTTGCAGCGGGTTTCTTATCAATATCTTTTTTGTAATGAGCTTCACAAATGGCTGCAAACTTGTGGCCCATTCTATTAGTCTAAATAAGTTTGTAACACCAAACATTAATCTAAGAGTGAATGATAAATATCTAATATGTAGGTCAAATCAGGTGTTTTTACTAAAAAAATAAAGTTGAACAAATATAGATGCACATGAGGCTTATGCGATTTTGCCGAGAAAAGAAATGTCTGAAATGATTATAAGTCGCTACATATAATTTATCATTTCACGTAAAAGAAGGTTCTAAAAGCCAAGACGAAGGAAAACAAATTTAGTAAAATCTTATATTAACCTTTAACAACTTACCTTCGAAAGAAATAATGGCTTAATGATAACAACCGGTTACAATTTAGATACGGATATGTTCTTCACTTGAAATTTGTATCAAAATTTTGTGAAAACGTTCTATTGGATCTAGTATATGTAGAGAATGGAAACTGCTAGTCTGTGTTTGCTTAGTCTTTATCCTAGGAGTGGACAAAAGACTTCTATGACTTGTCTGTCATTTTTGAGGGTGTGACCTACTAGTATAGCGTATGCATAGACTCTAGATTTTTGCTAGATGTTTGTTTTTCTTGTTTTGAAAAATAAAGCAGGAAGGTAACCTGCATAACCATAATGAGAAAAATAAGATAAAGGCTTATAATAATAACAATAACAATAGTATTTATTATAACAATGACTTGATAAAAGATTATAAATTCACATTTTTTTAAAGTTTTATCGTTTAGATAGGTAAGAATGTTTCTTATTAATACTAAGCTAAAGAATCATTATTATCATCAACAAGGCCAACCAAATTCATTATAAAATTCAAAGTTATGATCAAATAAAAAAATAAAGTTGAATTAAAATTGTTAACTTAATCTGAATTATCAATATTCAGCTTTGACTGAGAAAATGATCGATGCTATGGTTTGTTATGTTACCCGACACAAAATGTAATACATCTCAAGACCACCCGGTATACAATTGTCGTAAGCTTGCAGGGTCCTAGGCTTAAAATGACACCTTTAGGGAACACCAGACCCTTACAGCAGCGCCGCCGGTAGTTTGTCAAGAACCCACACATACTTGAATGACCACTTGTTCATTTCACCAGCTTCTTTCTCAAACCTCTCAATAACACATTTGTCAATTCCTCCAAGCTTATAAATCAAATGAATATGGGTTGGCCTGCCTGAGTAAACATGTTCAATGACCAATGTTGATGTATGTATTTTTCTTACCCATTATGAGAGATCAAATAACTGGCCAACGCTGATGTATGTATTTTCCTTACCCAATGCCATTCAAGTGATACCGTTGTTTGAAAAAGTCAAAAGTGGAATATTTAGATGCTGCTTTAATTTGAATAAAATAATGAAAACATATAAGTGGCAAAACAGTTGAATTAGTCAATTAGAATAAGTAATTTCATAGAAACTAAATTAAAAATCCACATAAAAAACCCATTAAGCAAAAACAGACATAAATTCAACAAAAACAGTTACAACTAAAATGAAATTATAAAAAGGCTAAAACATATATACTATACATAGTTATGTACCATAAACTGCAAAACTTTTCGATAACAATAATAAGTTGTAATGCTAACATATTTTGGTTTTGGCGGTAGACTACACTGCACTCTTTAATAGGTTGTGCGTTTATCCAATTATACAGGAGAAGTTTTTCATTGCATCCCTACAGCATCATTGCACAACAAAATCAATATGTCCATAATTTGCAACATCATGTGATGGTTAAATAATAATTAAGTCGAAGGAAATCACTACCAAACACTATTTTTATTGCATTAAAAACCTTCAACAAAAATATATATTACATATAAAATAAATGAGAAAAGCACATAGCATCAGACCTAACTAAATTTAATAACAAATATTTAAAAAATCATACCTTGCTGAGAGGTGTCCTATGTACATCTCTAAGTGCTTCATGTGCATCACACATATAAAAGCTTATAAGCCGTGCAGTTTTATCATTTTGCAAAAAGAGCCACCCAAACATCCATTACAAGATTATATATATTTTGAAAATCATCAAAACACTAAATTCAATCTCCAGCAACATTACAACTTGATGTGAAAACACAGAGACAAAAGGCTGAGCTTTGAATAGGAAATGTCTCCTCTTAATTTACGTGATAATTGAATATACACCCACGAAATTAGGATTGCTTATCTACTTATTACAACACAATCGCTTTGAGAGTGTTTGAGATTACTTATCTAAAACGCTTATATGATTCATAGAGTGAGACAAACAGATTGGAATCAACAGTTTGGAGTGGCTTATTTCAAAAAGCATTAAGCAGGCATGCTATATGACTAAATTCTCAAAAAACACATCAATATCCTAATAAAAAAATTTTGAATGAAAATTAAACCATCAAAGATTACCTTGGCAAACATCAGAAACTCAGCTTTGAATTTCATTTGTACTTGACTATTGTCTAAGAAAGTTGTTGCAAGGAAAAGCCAAAATTTCAAAATCTGCCCACAAAAAGAAAGTCACATAAATCATAATCATGAAACTATACAAATATAGAGGAAAAAAATTAGTCACAATAATAATGAATTACCTTGATCTTTGTATTTTTGGTACAATATATGCAATGCTTTATAGGTTGACTCTGTTAATACACTACTGAAATAACTAAAAGATTAGATATTATTGGCTTACAGCTTCCATGATTAAATGGTCATAAACATAATCAACTTAAAGATCCCATGATTAATATTCACTTTCTAATTCTGAAAACTAAATGGTTAACATTGTTGAATTTTCCGATACTAATTAACTGTAAAGTGAGTTTTTAGTGTCCGTTTGCTATTATAAAACATTTTTAACAATGTTTAAGTTAACAAGTCAATTCATTTTGATCATTAAAGGCCAGAACTCGACTCGAACACAACTCTAAATGTGTGATCAAGGTTGTGATGATAGTATTCTTGCATTTAAGCTACATATATAATACATAATAAATATATTAAGAATATATGGATGGCATTTAAAATTAAGAATATATTACTAAAAATGACATATCTGGCATGTTTAGTTCTTGAGGAATCCAAAAAGACTAACATAACACAATAGGTGATGAGTTCCTCCTTCAATGATGAAAATGTCGGGTCATTAACGCTATATATGTTGGTAGACGTAAGTTGCTTTTTGCCAATAAATTTACTGGAGTGATCAAACTTATAGTATTGATTAAGTGATAAATCTAAAGAAAATCTAAAAGATTCCAAACAAACTAAAGTGAAATAGCAATGCCCCTCTTTCTTCCCCAAAAACCGTATCTTTGAAATCAAAATCCAAATCGAAAGTGAAGAAATCAAAAGTAGAATGTTGAGAAGTTGTATGAATCTCCCATCACCAGCAATCAGCATCTGTGCTCTTAAGCTTTCTCTTTGCCCCACACAATCAGCAATCAACAGGAGAACGACGACATTACTTCCCCTTTTACCACAAACCCTAATTTCCTCACCATCTACTTTCAAAAGGGTCTTGCGCATGGTGGACCATCATCCATCTTCCAGACCCTCAGGTATCTTCACTTGCTACTTACTGAGATTCTGTACATCGTATATGAATTTTAGGTTCTGTATGTTTGTTTTCTCAGAGCCTCATACTCTGTTTATTGCAAGTTCTGATTGATGGTAGCTATGGTAATTTATGTATAACACGGTTATTAGGAAAGAAGCTGTTAATTTTTATAATAACAAACAAACATGTGTATACTATAACCTGTAGGCTAGCAGTAGCATGGTGTGTAGTAAAGGTGTTCATCTCAAGTGGTTGAGGGTTCTAGTTCTGTTATGAACGTTGGTGTAGATTTAGGAGTAGATTTAGAGGGCGTGTGAGTAGCTGTTTCAAAAGAAACACATGTGAATACGAAACTTATCACACATATGGAGGGAAAGTTGTGTGTAGAAAACTAAAAAGATGTTCATCTTTCATTTGATCTTTCAAGGTAAATGAAGCCTCTACTAGTGTTGTTCGTGTTGAACAGTTGATGTTTTTCTGAAAGAATGGTGATTCTCTAGTGAACTACCAACAACTTGTGTGCGTCTAGAGTTAGAATTACTGGCCCCACCTGTATGGAGTAGGGAGTATGGACATTTGGCCCAGCTTGGTGTTCATTAATGCAACTTATAAGAAATTGTAAATCCTAATAAGAGATCAAATGTAGTGTGGCTGTGGACTTAGTCATTAGGGAGTATGGACATTTGGCCCAGCTTGGTGTTCATTAATGCAACTTATAAGAAATTGCAAATCCTAATAAGAGATCAAATGTAGTGTGGCTGTGGACTTAGTCATTACCCTTTTGTCTAAACCAAGTAAAATCATGTTTTCTTTATTGCGCATTTTACTTTTGTGTTGCATCTCTACGTGTCTAATCACATATCCATAATTGGTATTTTGTATGATTTCATAGCTAGACATTTTACCTTAGTTTCATAACAAGTGAAGCACAATATATTATGATATGCTACGTTTAGTCCATAATAACAATCTGCTTATTGTTTTTCTGATAATGTAACTTTTTAAGCTTTTACTTCCAACAAATAAATTTAGTCTGTATATTCTTTTAGCAGCGTCATATAGTACGGGAAGTAGTCCTGATGCTGGTAGAGAACTATTGGTGCAGCACTTGCTTGTGAAAGAAGAGGATAAAGATCTTTTGTTTGAGCTGCAGAAAAGACTTGTACGAGGTTGGTAGTTAGAGATGTATTTTTTTCTTTATTTTGCTTCGATATTGATGATTGGAACATAACATTTAACTATATCTTTGTCTGATTACTTTAGAAACCCTTTGTCATATTTAATATGTTGGAGTGTTTGGATTCGGCTTTACAGCATTAAAGTTTATATATATTTTTTCTTTTGTTACCTACAGGGGAGGATTTAAGTGACTTGGCTGTGGAATATTCGATTTGTCCGTCCAAGCAGGAAGGTGGTATGCTTGGTTGGGTGAGAAAGGGACAAATGGTATGAACCTTTGATGTGTCATATGTGGTTGGGCTTCAAATATTCTAAAGCCGGTGAAATGGCTGGGTTGGGTAACAGATTAAGCTGGGTTATTATAAGTATGGTTCAGGTCTGAGTAGGGTCGACCCACCAACAGTTTTTTGTCCTCGAGAATAAAGTCTAGTTCTTTGAAATCCGGATTGAACCATTTTAGAATATATAGTTTGTATAAAATATGGTCCTCTTATCATTTTATGGTGACCATTGAAGGTGCCAGAGTTTGAGGAAGCTGCGTTTACTGCCCCACTAAACAAAGTTGTTAAATGTAAAACTCAATTCGGATGGCATTTATTGCAAGTTTTATCAGAAAGGTACATGCAATCCACTATCCCCTTTTCATATATCAATATTTCTATCTGAGCTGATTTTTAAGTACTTAACATATTTGGATTTCAGGGAAGAATCGGTACTTGCAGACATTCAACCTGAAGAACTTCACGCAAAGTTGCAAGATCCTGATTTCCGTGAAGAGGCCCAATTTATTGATGTTCGAGAACCACATGAAGTGTTAGTCCATACTCATATCTATTTCAGATTCTACAAGAAAAAATGGAACTGTATATAAAACTTATAACAATAAATATATGTGTTGTTGAACAGGGAGAAAGCTTCTTTATCAGGATTTCAGGTTCTCCCTCTGCAACAGTTTGGAAGCTGGGGGCCTGAAATCACTACAAAATTAGACCCTCAGAAGGATACTTATGTTATGGTACAACCATCTTCTCTCTCACACAAATCTGTTATTTTCAGCATACACTGCCTGGGGTGGTCTGGTGTGGGCCGTTTGCGTGTCCAGTATCACACCACCGATAGAGATGTGCCTAACTCAATATGGACGGTCAGCCAGCACTCCTTCTGTCGATTCTTTAGTTTTATAAAGCCACTTGAAAAGCCTTTGGGCGACTTTCAAACCTATTTGACACACTGTTTCTTTCTTGGCTAATTTTTGGAGATAACGTTTTGTCAAGGGTATTTGAATAAAAATATGATTTTGGATGTAAATAGTGTCTAGTATATCAGGAAATGTAAACCGTGTTTTCACTTCCAGGTTATTCTATATAACTGATGAGAGGTTATGTTGTTTTTTAGTGTCATCATGGAATGCGGTCGCTCCAAGTTGCCAAATGGTTGCAGACACAGGTAACTTGCTATTGTTCGCTTCACCTTTATGTGTATATGCTAAATCAAAGAAGCAGCTTCGCTTTCTTTGATATATAGACCTGCATATTTGTTGGTTAGGGTTACTGTTTGGTATATACACGAACTATATATTTGTCGGTTGCGATAAATAAGATTGTTTTATGTATAACTAATGATTGATGTCTATATATGACAGGGTTTTAGAAAAATATACAACATTGCTGGGGGAATCCATGCTTATGCAGTCAAGGCTGATCCATCCATACCCACCTACTGAACTGAATCCTGGACTCAATTTGTATTTCAAGGACACTACTTTGATTTGTACACTCCCTTAGCATTGAATACTCAATGAAGTCGGTTATATTGATCGTGTTATTGTCAAAGCAGTTGTGTAAGGTGGTGAACATAGTGGAGTCGGTTATAGCGATCTTGTTACCGTCAAAAATATATGCTAGAACACTCAATGAGGTGAAAATTTTGAATTAGATCGTGCTGCTTTCAAATTTGATGTTGTTTCGTTGCCTGTCCCTTATGTGTGTGAGCCACTAAAAAGCCTTCACTTTGTAGTAAAGCTAAGCTTCAAAGCTCGACCCTTGCGCATTTATAATTTTACAAGTTATTTTTATTCTTGCATTATATCTATGTATTATAGAGTTAAGTTTGGTTTTGCTCCCTGAAGTTTGATAAAAATAACCAATTTTCTCCAAAGGATTATAAACATCAATTTATCTTCAAAAGTTTTTAATTTGTTTCAATTTCAGTTTAAAAGTTTCATCAGTTGTTTTAACTTGATCCAATACGATGAAACTTTTGGATTAAAATTGAAATAACTTTTGAAAATTTGAAGGTAAATTGATTTTTTTAATCTTTTGAAGGAAACTTGTTACTTTTATCAAACCTTGAGGAGCAAATTGAAATTAACTCTATAGTATATGTATTTATAATTACTATTTTGAATTTGCTATCCATATATATTCTAGAGTAAACTTCACTTTTGCTCTCTGTGGTTTGATTAAAATGACGTTTTCATTCAAAGGTTTAACAATTTTGATTTTACTTTGTAATTTATCTTGGTTTCACTCCATGGCACTAATTTCGTTAAAAATTCTGTTAATTAAAAGGGTATTTTCGTTTTTTTACTAATATGGACTACTTGTGTAAATTTCTTAAAAAGACTAATTTTGTACATTATTTCAAACCCAACCTACACCTTCTTCCACCACAACCTTATCCACCTGACCGACCCACTACAACCCCTCCCTTCAGGCCACAACCCTCCCTCGACACCACCACCGCCACATAGTGGTGGGCAAAAAAACCGGTTCGGAAACCGGTTTGGGCAAAAAAACCGGAACCGGTTTCTGGCCCAAACGGTTCCGACCCGGTTCGAACCGCCGGTTCCACAATAGGTTTGAGGTTTCAAGTCTTAAAACCGGTTTCAAACCGGTCTGGTTTTCAAACTGGTCCCAAACCGGTTCCCAAACCGGTTTTCAAAAGAAGTAGCCGTTATAAAACGACTATATAGCCGTTTTATAGCCGTTTATGACCGTTTTTTGTGTTTTTTAACATTATACCCCCATTAAGCTAGTATAAATATGTATTGGATGTTTTGGTTGAACCACAACAACTTAAAACACTCTCTACTCTCAAAAAACGTTTTCTATTCTCAAATACGCTCAATACTTTCGTTCAATTCAAAAAAAAAAAACTCTCAATACTCTCGTTCATTTCAAAATGGCTTCATCAAGTGCTCAATCATCCGTTGGTTGTGATGCGTCTTCAAACAACGTGGTGGTAACAATCCTTCCTACGAATAGGAACCCTGAAATATGGTGCAATTACGATTTATGTCAAATGGCTAGCGGTCCAAACAAAGCTTGTTGCAAGTATTGTCATAAGTTTTTCAAAAAAGATGCAAATACAACTTTGAAAAACCACATTGCGAATAAATATTGTAAGGCTTTGAAAGGTGAATCGTCTCAAGGTCAAGCTTCGATGACAAACGAAGGGAATGTTTGGGCTTATGACGTTGATGCGGTTCGTGAGCAAATGGCGCATTTTGTAATTCAAGAAAGCTTGCCATTCAAACATTTCGACAATGAACGTTTGACTCGGCTAATTCAACGAACTCTCCAATCGCGATACATATATGTAAGTCGTGCTACACTTAGAAGAGATTACTTAAAAATGTGGAAAAAAAACTAAAAATGAATTAGTATCTTATTTTGAAAATTTACAAACCGGTGTTAACTTAACTAGTGACGTTTGGTCGACTTCGCACGATTCACCGGACTCGTACATTTGTGTCACCGCCCATTGAGTTGAGCCCGGTTCATAGCAAATGATGAAACGTACGATTGCGTTTGAATTGTTTGATTATCCTCACACCGGACAAAACATTTTTTATCTTATTGATAAAGTTATTAAAACATATAAATTAGAAAACAAAATATTTTCTATATCTTTTAATAACGCGTCAAATAATACGCTTGCGATAGAACATCTAAAATTAAAATATAAACCAATTTGTGACGGTGTGTTTTTTCGTAATCGATGTATTGCGCACATCATAAACTTAGCCGTTCAAGACGGTTTAAAAACTATTGAGATAGTAAAAGATAGTTTTAAAAGAATGTTACGTGATATTTTTAGTAGTAACCAAAGATATAGTAGGTATCGCAAGTTTTGTAAAGACGCAAACTCCAAATGTTTAGGTCCGAATTGGGACGTACCTACAAGATGGAATTCGACTTGTAACATGTTTGAAAATGTTATTGACCAAAAAGAAAGTTTAATAGCCTTTCATAATACTTTGATGAGTCGTGGAAAGGCTTCGACTTACCATTCATCGGGTTGGGCTATTATTGAAGAAATAACAAAATGCTTAATGTTTTTAAAACCGCAACTACTTGTCTTTCTGAGTTTATTATCCAATGAGTCCATTAGTACTTCACCAAATTTACTTAATGACTTCAAAATTTAATGAGTTGTCATGTAGGGGTAGATCTTATTCGGATATGATACCACAAATGAAAGAAAAAATGAAAAAATATTTTAAAGAAATGCTTCCAGTTATCACATGTGCCGCTGCCTTAAACCCTTGTTTAAATACGTCGAGGGTTGAAACTTTATTTGATAAAATTACTTCTAATTTGGATTTAGAAGAAAAAAACCCATATTATACTCAAAGTGCAAAAACTAATTTTAACACACATTTAGGTCAAATGTTTGATGTTTATTTAGCAAAATATGGTCAAACATCAAACATACACGAGTCTATGTGGCATGTGCACATGACGAAGGTTCAAGTGATCCAATGTTTGCTTTGTATAATACTTTAAGAGATGAATGTAATAAACGTCAACGTGGTAACGCTTCAAGTAGTGAAATCGGGAGGTATAGTGGAACAAACTTTTTATCAACCATGACTCCACAAGATTTTAAAAAATTTTGACTTGCTGGCTTGGTGGAAAGGTAAGGAAGATCAATTTCCAATCCTATCCACCATGGCCCGAGATTTACTAATCGTCCAAGCTTTCACGGTAGCTTCAGAATCTGTTTTTCTGTTAATAGCAGGATTATATCAATACGAAGAACCCGACTCACTCCCGAAGCAGTTGAAATGTGTATTTGCATGAAAGATTATTTGGATGCAGCTGAAAGAATACAAGACAAATGCTCACTTGAAGGAGAATTAGAATATGAAGCCGAAATCTATGAAGACGAAGTAGAGGAGGGATTGACACCAGGAATGACCGATGATGAAGCCGCATATGACGAGTTCCTTCGTAATAGCTCAGGTTCTGGTGGCGAAGAATAGAGTTTACCTCATTTGAATTGTTTATATGTTTTGAATAGTATCTTTATTTTACATTTTATGTAACCTTTGATAAAAATAATAATCATATTTAATTTTTCATGTATTATAAATTATAATTATATTTTTAATTAATGTTTTATGTTTTATGTTTTATGTTTTAATATTTATAAATAATTTATATACATTTTATGTAATCTTTAATAAAAATAAATAATCATATTTAATATTTCATGTATCATAAATCATAATTATATTTTTAATTAATATTTTATGTTTTGTGTTTTAATATTTATAAATAATTTATATATATTTTATGTAATCTTTGATAAAAATAAATAATGTTTTGGATCAATTAAACAAGTTTTAACCAAGTGTTCAGGCGCATAAGCACTGTTTGGGCGCATGAGTACTGTTTGGGCGCATGAGTCTTGTTTGGGCGCATGAGTCTTGTTTGGGCGCATTAGCACTGTTTGGGCGCATAAGCACTATTTGGGGGTTTGAAAACTGGGTGTGTTTCAAAATTTAAATTATTTAAAAAAAAAACCCGAACCGGTTTGGGCCCGAACCGGTTTTCAAACCAACCAAGACCGGTTCGATAGGTTTGAATATCCTAGCCCTGAAACTGGTTTAGGAACCGAACCGGTTTGGGGTTCAAACCGGTTGAACAAAAACTGGTCCAAACCGGACGGTTTGAAACCGAACCGGTTTGCCCCAAAAACCGGTTTGTACACCTCTACCGCCACAACACCAGCACTACCACCGCCACCGCCACAACTCCAGCACCACCACTGCTACCACCACAACGCTAGCATCCCCCCACCACCACTGCCACCACACCCCCAACACCACCTCCACCAACACCACCACCACAACACCACGCCTTAAACACCACCGCCACTAACACCACCACCACAACTGCCACTACAACACCACCGCCACCATCGCCACCTTGTCACCCCGTTCCAACCGAAATCGAACCTTGAAACCCAAAATCATAAAATCACAACCAACACCACTGCCCCCAAGATCACCTCCGTCACCACCAACAAACCACCATCGCTACCCTTCTACCTGCGACCAAGAACCCCAAAAAAAGCTTCAGTTGAATCCTAATCCAGCTTCGATATTTCACCACCATTATAGCCCAACTAGATCTGAAATCAAAATTTTTATCAAATCTGAAAACACCTTCAATCAATTCATAAACCACCTTCGATCTTTCACCACCATTGTAGCCCACCTTCGATCTTTTATCAGATTTGAAAATAACCATCCCTTTTGAAACTTGTCATTTTATAAGATACGATGAGGTGTAGTGGCGATAGCGATGGTGTGGCGGAGGTATGGTGGCGACGGTAGTGGTGGTGTGGCCGAGGTTCGGTGGCGACGGTAGTGGTGGTGTGGAGGAGGTACGGTGGGGGGCCACAAGCAATATGGGTTCAAGGTTGGTTAGAGAGAGAGTATGTGTATGAATTAGGAGAGTAGATTAGAGAGAGATAATCTTTTATTAAGGAAGTTACACAAATAGTCCCCTAACTGATAAAGTATGTTAATATATTGTATATGTAGTCCATATTAGTAAAAAGACGAAAATACCCTTTTAATTAACAGAATTTTTTAACGGAGTTAGTGCCTTGGAATTAAACCGAGACAAATTGCAAACCACAATGAGTAAAATCAAGATTTTTAAACATTTGAATGAAAAACGTTATTTTGACCAAACCACATGACGTAAAAGTGAAGTTTACTCTATATTCTTTTAGTTCTATCGTGTGTATATTATAATAGGCTCTTTTGGTCAGTTTAGCTATGCAAGACCAAACTCTTTATTGAATGTGCTATATTTTATTCTCAAGCTCGACACGATTTAAACTTAGCTTATTAGTGAGCCGATCTTTAGTAGCTTATGAACAGTTTGGTTTGTTTACACCAATTAACGATTGAAAATGCCGTGCTCACCCTTCGCATACATGTTATGGGTGTTTGTAAATGGACACCATTAATATGAATAAGCGTTTGCCCAGTATATAGAATTTTAATCCTGTTGAAAATGCAAACCTTCATACCTTCATATGAAACATTATCATTGGCATACGATGATGATTCAGAATATGAAATGAACTCACTCATATACGCATACTCGTTTCCTATGCCTCTTAGAATCTTAGGTGAAATACGTTTTGTAGGCATGCCCTTGACTCTAACCTCATATGTCTTTCTTCCTCTCATTATATGTGATTTGCAAAAGGTATAATTGCTTATGTGATTCTATAAAAAGCTAGTTATTAATCGAACACACCTTTGTGATGGTTAGTAGGTTATCTTTTTTATTAAAGGACTTGGTTATTTTTCAAAATATAAAAGTATTATACTGAAGATAAACATAGATGCGAAACTCCTCAAAGCTACACAGCTACAACTATGATCGATATTAAAAAGGGCTAAAACATAAGGGAGTGTTCAACACACTTCCCTTGTTAGATCAATGTCCAAAACATTACTAGAATACTCAACATATGTACAATGATTTACAACTGAAAAAACAAGAACGAACCCGTCAAACCACTTGACTGATCACAGATTTCAATAAGCACGATGTGTTCGCGTGTTGGCTGCACGATGTGCATGGTAAGCACATGCACAATGAACAGAGGTTAGATTCAAACAACCACTTATAATGAGCGAATGCCTGCCCGGGCAGGTATGCAGCGCTGGAAATGAATCACATAGAGCCTGAACCGCTGGTGGTGTTAGAGCGGTGCATTGACTGATGTTGAGGCTCGTGAGTCCTTCTTCATCCTCGGTTTTAACCCCGCCCCACATCTGGTGCTTCTTTTTCACGCGACTGTGTGTCAAGGCGTACATGGCTCGGTCCGTGATGTTTTGACAGAAGTAGAGACCCAAAGATCTTAGATGGAGGCAGTTGTTTGCTAGGGCTATCACACTCTCATCTGCACACAAATTGATTGATAGAAATATGAATTTTAGTAGTTATTAACAGAATGGATGGATGGATATTAACTGTTTACCTGTTATAAGAACACAACCGCATAAGTCAAGCGCTCGTAGATCGTGACAGCCATACGCTAAACTCATTACTCCAGCATCGCCAACTTCCTCACACCAGCCTAAGTTCAATGATTGAAGTTGACAACAGTTGTATCCAATCGCCTGCACACATACATTATCAAGCATCCGATCAGTCGGGTCAAAGCAAGGTTGGGCAACGGGTCAAAAAGTTTGATTTTTTTGGAGCCAAAACGGGTCAGTTTGGATTTGACCTGACACAGTTTTTGTCCAAAACTTTATGTTTCTATAAATAATTATGTATGTCGAAAATGATACTCAAAATTGAATTATTTCACTAATAAAAATATGATTATTGCATACCTTCAACGCTTTATCAGATGCAGCTTTTACACATCCACAAAGATTCAAGATTTTCAGTTTTCTGCAACAGCTACTTAAAAACGCAAGAGCGTTGTCACTAAATGAAGAGCAACCGCTGATGTTGAGCTTAATAAGCTTTTGGCAACCATGCGCCAAAGCATATAAAGACCGATCACTAAGCTTAAAGCTCTTGCTGAGGTCAAGATCTTCTAGATCATGGCAACTATTTGCAATGGCTTCAACCACATTATCAACCAACTGCGGTTTATCTTGGCGTAGGATTAAACCCCTTAAACTTCTAAACTTAGGAGCCAGAGAAAGTACCAAGTTGTTCATGTTGTTTTTACACCTACACAAAACCGAGTATTTAGTGAAATCTACAGAAAAAAAAATTATTCCAAGACAACTATAATGTTTTTGTATTATTCTCTACTTTAATCACCCATTGAACGGTTTCCTGCTTATGTGGAATTTGTTCCAAATAGATGGCTTATCGTTAAATTGCCAAACTAGTCCATTTCAAGATAGTAATATTACCAAACTATAACGATTAAAACGTTTAGTTAGATTGCTAGTCACATCATCTTTAATACAGCTTGAGACATTATCGAGTATAATTACCAAAATAGGCCACCAACGTAAGTACGTTGTTATTCCACAACAATAGCTCCAAAGGAAAGCTAGGTTTTCTTATGGATATACTTGAATTCACTATAAAAGTATACCGTAGGAGAAGACTAAAAAAATTAATTTAAAACTACCTCCTTTGGCAAGTTTGGTTTGATGAAAAGGATGTTTAATAATAGATGCAAACCGGACGCAATTAGGACAAAAGATATATCGTTTAATTATCCAACTATCTCTGTTATTACCGAATTTAAAGGTAGTCGGTTACATAGACGCACTTTTCCATCTATTTGTCGTCATGTTATATCATAGCTTTATCTTGATTATATTTGCATTCTCCAACCAAACATAGAATAGGGACATTCTAATAAAGAACATGACAAGAAAGGAAAAGACATAACAACAATACCAAATAGTTTCCACAAAAGATAATGCATAAAGTGTAACTATAAACATAAATATTAAAAATAAAGATCTCACAAAAATAGTACCAAGGATCATTAAAGTGCCCAACTCAAAAATATTATGTTGCATGTACAGAACTAAAGAGGGGCCAGTTTGAGTATAGGTCAACGGAGGGCCATACGATATCCTAATTCGCTTTATTCCACTATTCAGGATATTGGATCATTTAACTTAATAATACATTGTAAATATATTTAACGTTAATTAATTGTCGAAAAAAGAATAAAAAAACAAGCATCTGGCCCGGTTTGTCTTGACACATCCTACAAATCTACGGTTTCTACCCAACCTGTTTTGACCCGTCCGATAAATCTACGCTTCTAAATCAACCCGTTTGCACCCATCGTAAAACCTTTCACGCAGAAGTCTACAGCTTCTAACCCAGTTTTGACCCATGTTAGAAATCTACAATTTCTAACTCAACCTGCTTTGACCCATCCTACCAGGTTTGACCTAAAAGTCTAGAGCTTTTTTTTTTATTTTTTTATTTTTTGAACGACAAATCTATCCTAGATCCCCCTAAACTACATCCCATATCCCATATATTTTTACACTTGCTCGCCCTCCCCATAAGTGGTGTTCCTAGAGGCTTTGACTTTGCCACTTCAACCCCTATGGTAAAAGTCTAAGAGTTAGCATTCATAGTGGATTCCTTATCATTATTCATATAATTACACTAAAAATCACCATTTTTTTTCTTTCTCATTTTCAATTAAATAATACTTTTTATACCATTATCATTACTTTTTTCTTTCTTCTCCACTCACAACTACTTTCAAAATATTAAAAAATTTATAGGGAATGCACAGTGATTCTTCAAATATATCAATCAACGATAACATTTTCTCTCTCATTCACTCACAACCACTCAAAAGCATTTCATATAATATAGGAAACACACTCACATCTTTTTAAGGATTCCACCGGGAATGCTCCAACCCATCCCGTTTCGACCCGCCCTAAAAACTACAGTTTCTAACTCATCCTGTAATGGCCCATCCTAGAAGTTTTAACCTAAAAGCCTTTTCCATAGCTTCTAACCCGACCCGTTTAGATCCGTCCCAAAAATCTACAGCTTCTAACTCAACCAGTTCTGACCCGTTCGTTTTAACCCATTAACCTAACATATCTTTGTTCGCATATTCCCTATAAACTAAGGAACAACAATTCAACAAATAACATAACATAATCTCCAAATCAACCAAAAAAACAGTCACAATGTCTTCTCAATTTGCTCACTCACAAACAAGTGACAGCAAAGCAAAAGTAACGAAATCATACTGAAAACATCATGAACTAATCACAAACATACGATCAACAAGATCATAGATTATAGGAAGAAAGAACATACCAAGAAAATGAAACACGAGTAAGTCCCCAACATATAGCATCTCTCCATCCGCAACAAACACCAGAAGCAACGATCACCGTCCGATCATCCAACAAAGAAACGATTCGCAACAAAAGCTCCATCGGAATCTCACTCCAGTCGGAAATCACCCTCCCGACCCCCATTCCACCACCTCCGACCACCAGTTCACCGCCTTTCATACCACTGCCACCACAAGATTAGGGTTCAAAATAGATTAAAAAACCAACATAATCGACATCAAGAAAAGAAATTTAACAGATACCCAAATCAAATTTGGGATCTTTATCACTTTAATCGAAAGTAGAATCAAAATCGAGATGAGGGTTGTGTGATTTTTACACTAAAGAGGACAAATTAAAGAGCAAAAGACTGTAGAATAGAGATTAAGGGCGCATACGTACCAATAAAGATTAAAGAACGTGTGTTGATGAGTGATGATCAGCAATGGAAGACGAATGAGGGTTTTCTGGAGGGAGAAAGAGGGGTGACACATATGAATCCACGTGTAAGAAGGGAAGATTGTGGGTGTTTCGAGGGCAGATTTGTGGTCCAATTATAACGCTTTTTACTGTTGTTTGAAGGTTAGTGAATCTTGAACGCGACGTCGTTTTTCAATTCTGAAACAGATAAGAGAAGATCTGGTAATCTTTGAACGTTAACACCAATCAGTTTTAAAAGAAGGATGTATTATTCAGTTTTATATAGAAAATTATATACCAAAATTATATAAAGTACAGATTGTTCACTCGGCTTGATTTTAGATAAAATCAATATTTAAACGTGGACTATATAAAACGAGATATTTAGAATTTAAGAAAACACTATACATAAAAGCTATAAAAAAACTAATTTTGACATATCTTAAGTTGAATGAAATTTATATCAAAATAAAACTTTTGAAAACTCAAAAGATCAATCTTTATTTTCACGATTGGTCCTAAAAAAGGATGTTATAGATAAAATTAAGCACATTATAATTGTGTAGTTAGAAACATTTGACAACACACAAATATCATCAGAACTACAAGAACTTTTATCAATATATAATTTTTTTTGTATTTTATATAAAAAATTATTGAAATATAATATTTATGAATCTCTTGAACTAACAAATTTATAGTAGGAGCTCGATCCATGACCTCTAATTCTAAGTGACTTTATCATTAAACTCAACCACAAAAAGATTGTTAGCAGGACTTATCAAACGATGCACTTCACAGTTCACAATCTGTGTCAAAAGAAAAATATTTTAAAAGGGAAAAAATATGTGATCTATCATGTCGCGACACTACGGCATTAATAAAAAGTTCATTAGAATTATTGGCACGTGAGTTTATGCATATGGTACTAAAAGTAAAAATCATTTTAACATGTTATTACTTTAAGTACATAATAAATATAGTTTTAGTTTAGATTGTATGTGCATCACACATGCTTTTAAGTAATTAAACTTATATAAACAAGGATAAAATAATTTAGTTTATAATTAAGATAAAAAAAAATTAGTATATGTTTCATTAGTAAATGTTAAAAGGATATTATTATTGAATAAAGCAATTATTTAAGTTACATAAAGAAAGTTTATAGTCTAACGGTGTGAAAATATGTAGCAAATATGTAGTTAGGAATTAAGTTTTATGATAGAAAAATAGCTCTGTTGTTATGTGAGCCAGGTATTTAAAAGGAATATTATAAAACTTGAAATCTAAACAAAAGTAAGTTAATATATTTCTTCCTTTAGTTAAAAAGGTTACTATAAAAATAGTCGACTTTTTCTATGTTATCAACAAATAAAAAGACATTTTATAATTTATTCGCTCCACACTAGTGACTAAAACAGTGACTCACTTTAGTCAAAAATTCGAAACCGCTTATGTTGTAGGGCATTGAAACAATGCCAATCTTTCATTATAGGAGCCAAATGATTTGATCTTAACAAGCGCACTAAGAGCATTTACAGTAAAAACTTTATCTTTATCTTCATCTAAATTATTTAAAGATTTCTTGTATATTACATTTTTATCAATATCTTCATCTCTTTCTTTACCTCTAAACTTTAAAGTTCTTTGAATAGTGATTATCTAAATATAGAGATTCACTATTTACCGGTTTTTATATTTTTATGAGTGTATAAGAGAGAGAAATAATAATAAAATAAGTGTTTATGAGTGAGATAGAGATAAAGATAGAGAATGAAATGTGTGATGATAAATAAAGTTAAGAGATAATTGAAAAGAAATATAAAATTTAATTAAAATATAAAGATAAGGAGATTCTGCTATGAATGCTATAAGGATATGATTCTTTTATATTTTTCATACTTAAAACTTTTCAAATAAACACACATTATATAAACTTTATGTTTACAGATATATAATATTCGTAGGGATCCAATAAATTAATTATATTATAAACACTTTAAAACCCAATGATGTATTCTAAAAAGGGCCGATTAACCCAAATAATCCACAAATTTAGTTTTTAAAAAATTAAAATCCTATTTTATTTAGGATTTTAACTTTACTTGTCGTGCTGGGCATTCAAAATATATGAAGTGGTCTTAAATTGTTATAACAATAATAATAATAATAATAATAACACTAACAATATTAGATATAATAATAATAAGCCCAATGTTAATTTATAGCTTAAGTACATATTCTGAGTTAGTTTATTCGTTTTAAGAAAGTAAAACCGTAATATTTATAATAATAATAATAATAACAACAACACTAACAATATTAGATATAATAATAATAAGCCCAATGCTAATTTATAGCTTAAGAACATATTCTGAGTTAGTTTATTCGTTTTAAGAAAGTAAAACTGTAAGACACTAAAGGTTTGTTTGGGTAGTTGCTGAAAACTTATGTTTTAGGAAAATGGAGGGCTGGAATTGGACCTATACGTGTGACTCAAATGTGAGTATGTGACACACCAATTCTTAAAAGGCTCACTTGTGAATGTTAAAAAGTATGTGTGATCACTCTTATTTCTTGTGTATTAAGCTTATGACCTTGAAGATATAGTAGTGTATACTCGTAGTAACACTATCGTAGGTGAGAGTTGTTATGGTCACTCTCTTGATAAGTCCAGATCTGGATGAAATTGGTGAGTGGTGACCTTAATCATACGCTGGAGCTTTAGGTGAATCTTTATCCGGCTCGCACGACTTTCGCCTAAATGCACACTAGTGGTATCAAAGCTGTTCAAAATTCACACAAATTTAATAAGGAACGAAATCCTGAAATATAGTTAAAAAAGGTAATGAATGCATTGGGCCCAATGATTTTTTTTAAAATATTCAACCAATAATAATAAGTAAGTCAAAGAAGTTAAAAGATTTTACCAATTGTTATAATTAAGTATATCACTATAAATAAACAGGTTCGTATGTGTTCATTTGATTGAACTTGTATAGAGTTTACTGCTTGTAAACTCTTACTAGTAGGTGGATAAGTGGTATCACAGATATACATGAAAAATGTTTTACTATGGATAACTAATTAACCATTAAGTAGATGAAAACACAATTAGTATACGTGGCCAGTGGCGGAGCTTGAACCAAAATCAGTATTTTTCTTGATTTAGCAATAGTTTTACATCCATCAGCGAGATATAAAAGCAAAACAAGTGTTTTTTTCGAAGTTAGTATATCTTCCGAAGCTTAATCTGTTTCTTCCGAAGGTTAATCTTATTCTTTCGAAGCTTAGTCAGAATCTTCTGAAGCTTAGTCAAAATCTTCCGAAGGTTATGTTTGCTTCGGAAGTATTGGAAGTGTTCTGAAGAATAGAGTTTTGCTTCGAAAGTATTCTAAAGGATACTTCCTGCTTCGGAAGTATTAGTCTAGGGTCCTAAGTGTAAATTCTCAATCTATGTTGAGTGTGTAATTTGACCGTTATAGTTAGTTGGTCAATTAACGCTATAAATAGGAATCCCGTGTAACAATTTAACGACTTACTCATAATCACCATTACGGTAATCATTTGAGAATAAAGTTCTTTATTGTATTCTTGAAGTTTCATCATCTTCGTTTCTTAGTGTTGTTGAATTACGTGTTCTTGTACTCAATTTTGTAACAATTGGTATCATAGCCTAGTAAGAGGCTCAATTGAGGAACAAGATTCAATCAAAGATCGTTCGACAGTAACGATTGTGTCAACAAAGTTTGAAATTGAGAAATTCAACGGGAAGAATGATTTTGGGTTATGGCGACTGAAGACGAATGCATTGCTCGTTCATCAATGAGTGGTGGATGCTTTGGCTGGAGAATCCAAGTTGCCAAACACAATGTCAGACAAAGGGAAGAAGGAGATGCTTGAACAGGCACACAGTTCTATTATCTTGAACTTGGGTGATCGGGTATTCAGAGAAGTATAGAAAGAGACGACGCGATCTGGTCAAAATTGGAAAGTTTGTACATGACGAAGTCTCTTGCGAATAGGTTATATCTCAAGAAGCGTATGTACACCTTCCAAATGGCGCCTGGAAAGTCAATTGAAGATCACACTGACGAATTCAACAAGTTAGTGTTAGATCTTGAAAACATAGAAGTTGAGTTAGATGATGAAGACCAAGCGATCATATTCTTGACCTCTCTCCCACATTCTTATGAGCACTTTGTGGATACTTTAATGTATGGTAGGGATACCCTTACCATGGAGGAAGTGCTGGCAGCTCTTAATTCAAAGGAATTGAAAAAGAGAACTGATTATAAAGATGATGGTGGAGAGGGCTTGGTAGTCAGAGGAAGATCAAAACAGAGAAACTTCAAGCCAAGAAGTGTCTCAAAGTTAAGATCCAAGTCTAAGAGAAGGTGTTATATGTGTGGGTCAGAGAAGCACTTCAAGAAAGATTGTCCTGATTGGAAGAGAAAGAATAGTGAATCAAGTGGGTCAAAATCTCATTCTAGTCACAATGCACAAGATGATGTCTCTGATGGATATGAGTGTGCAGATGTGTTGGCTGTTACAAATACTGGGAACAAGGATGAGTGGGTGATGGATTCAGGTTGTTCATACCATATGACACCTGTTAAGGAGTTCTTTAAAGATTTAAAGTTTGAAGATCTCAGATCTGTAAGGCTAGGAGATGATAGACCCTGTAAGATTGTGGGTCATGGTACTGTTACTATAAAGATGAAGAATGGAATGGAAGTAGATCTTCATGATGTAAGGTACATTCCTAGTCTGAAAAGAAGCTTGTTGTCATTGGGGTTGTTGGAGAAATATGGTTACCATGTTAGCCTTAGGGATGGTAAGGCTAAGGTGATTAAGGGATCAATAGTGGTACTATCTGGTAATAGAAAGGATAATAATATCTATTTACTAGATGGTGCTGGTGTAGTAGAGTCCTATGTGGCAACTGCCTCTAGTGATAGTAGTTCTAAGGCCATGTTGTGGCATCAGAGGCTTGGTCATATAAGTCTGCAAGGACTGGTAGAGTTACAGAAGCAACAGGTTGTGATTGAGCTGAAGAATTGTGATTTTAGGTTTTGTGAAACTTGTATTTATAGGAAACACAAGAGGGTCAAATTCACAAGGGCTAAGCATGTCACAAGTAGGATATTAGAATAGATTCACTCTGATTTGTAGGGACTTGCTAAGGTTGATTCTCTAGGTGGTACTAAGTACTTTATGACTCTGATAGATGATTTTTCAAGAAGAGTTTGGGTGATCATCTTAAATAATAAGAGTGATGCTTTTAGTAAGTTCAAGGAATGAAAAGTCCTTATGGAAACTCAAACTGAAAGAAAAGTCAAAAAGCTAAGAACTGATAATGGGCTGGAGTTTTGTAACCATGAGTTTAATCAGTATTGTAAAGCTCAAGGTGTTGCGAGACACAGAACTGTACCTGGTCATCCACAGCAAAATGGTTTGATTGAAAGGATGAATAGGACCTTACTTGAAAAGGTAAGGTGTATGTTGTCCAGTTCAGGTTTGCCCAAGCAGTTCTGGGCTGAAGCTGTGACCACTGCAGTTTATCTAGTCAATAGATCTCCATCAGCTGCGTTAGACATGAAGACACCTATGGAGGCATGGTTAGGTAGAAAGCATGACTATGGTATCCTTAGAGTGTTTGGATCATTGGGTTATGCTTATGTTAGCTAAGGAAAACTAGAACCCAGGGCCTACAAATGTGTATTTCTAGGATACCCTGATGAAGTGAAAAGGTATAGACTGTGGAGGCTAGATGGTGGCAGACCCAGGGTGATAGTAATTAGAGATGTGGTTTTCAAAGAAGATGTTTTGCATAAAGACATTGAAGGGAAAATGGGTTCAGAAGTTGGAGAGCAGAGTGGGGTTCACATTGAGGTCGAGCAGCCGGGTGTGAGTGATAAAGGTGTTGATCAACTCACCACTGATAGCCAAGGGGATGGTTTGGATGATTAACAATTGGCTAGGGACAGGCAGAGAAGACAAGTGGTACCTCCACTCAGATATAGAGAGGGCACTGATTTGTCTGCAATGGCCTTTGTAGTTGCTGAAGAAGAATGTATATATGAACCTCTGTCATACTCTGAGGCAATTTCTGTGAAAGAAAGCTCAAAATGGTGTAAGGCCATGGAGGAAGAGATGGAATCTCTATATAAGAATGGCATATGGGAGTTGGTTGATAAACCTGAGGATCACAAGCCAGTGTCATGTAAGTGGTTGTTCAAACTGAAAGATGGAATTTCTGAGAGTGAACCTCCTAGGTACAAGGCTAGATTAGTAGCTAAGGGGTTTACACAGAAGCCAGGGGTGGATTATAATGAAATATTTTCACCTGTGGTGAAATATTTATCTATAAGGGTTATGTTGTCATTGACTGCTTCTATAGATCTAGAGTTGCATCAGCTAGATGTGAAAACAACACTTTTACATAGGAAGTTAGATGAAACAATCTATATGAAGCAGCCAGAGGGGTTTGAGGTTGAGGGGCAGGAAGACAAGGTGTGTCTCCTTAAGAAGTCCTTGTATGGGCTGAAGCAATCCCCTAGACAGTGGTATAAAAGGTTTGATGAAGATATGGTGACTCATGGTTTTAATAGAAGCAGCTATGATAGTTGTGTTTATTTCAAGGAATACAGCTTGAACAAATTTATGTATTTGTTGATGTATGTTGATGACATGTTGGTGGCTTGTCAAGACTTGGAAGAAGTTGAAGCTACTAAGAAGATGTTGATGTCTGAGTTTGAGATGAAAGATCTGGGTGAAGCAAAGAAGATTCTGGGCATGGAAATCAAGAGAGATAGGGAACACAGGGTGTTGAAACTGTCTCAAAGCTCTTACTTGGGGAAGATGCTAAATAACTACAGAATGGATGAGGGGAAGCCAGTTGTTGTTCCAATTGCTGCTCATTTCAAATTATCAAGCTCTGATTCTCCTAAGACCGATGAAGAGGTTGATTATATGATGAAAGTGCCTTATGCCAATGTAGTTGGGAGCTTGATGTACTTGATGGTGTGTACAAGACCGGATATTGGCTATGCTGTGAGTTTAGTCAGCAGGTACTTGTCTAATCCGGGTAAAGCTCATTGGTATGCTATGAAATGGATCTTGAGGTATCTCAGGGGTACCAAACATTATGGTTTGGTATTGGGCAGTCATGGAAATATGGAGAGTAAGCGGATGTTGGTTATGTTGATTCAGATTTTGCCAAGGACCTTGATAGGGGGAGATCTATTACAGGGTATGTATTTCAAGTGCTGGGTAACTTGGTTAGTTGGAAAGCCCAGTTACAGCATGTAGTGGCATTATCTACCACAGAAGCTGAGTATATAGCTTTGACTGAGACAGTCAAGGAAGCCATGTGGCTGCATGGTTTTGTTTCTAAATTGAGAATTGATATTGCGGACTCAGTGATGTATTGTGATAACCAGGGTGCAGTCCAGTTGTCAAAGAATAGCATGTTTCATGAGAGGACAAAGCATATTAATGTGAAGTTGCACTTCATAAGGGATGTGGTGAATGCTGGGAATATGAAAGTGGAGAGTGTGTCTACTTTGAAGAATCCAGCAGATATGTTTACGAAATCTCTACCTAGTGTCAAGTTTAAGTTTTGCTTAGATGCATTAGGTGTTGGTTAAAATCTTGTTTTGGTTTTAAGATGGAGATTGTGAGATATAAAAGCAAAAGCAAAACAAGTGTTTCTTCTGAAGTTAGTATATCTTTCGAAGCTTAATATGTTTCTTCCGAAGGTTAATTTGATTCTTCCGAAGCTTAGTCAGAATCTTCCGAAGCTTAGTCAAAATCTTTAGAAGGTTATGTTTGCTTCGGAAGTATTGTAAGTGTTCTGAAGAATAGAGTTTTGCTTCGGAAGTATTCCAAAGGATACTTCCTACTTTGGAAGTATTAGTCTTGGGTCGTAAGTGTAAATTCTCAATCTATGTTGAGTGTGTAATTTGATCGTTATAGTTAGTTGGTCAATTAAAGCTATAAATAGGGATCCTGTGTAACAACTTAAATGACTTAGAATCATAATCACCATTATGGTAATTATTTGAGAATAAAGTTCTTTTTTGTATTCTTGAAGTTTCATCTTCTTCGTTTCTTGATGTTGTTGAATTACGTGTTCTTGTACTCAATTTTATAACAATCCATCAATTATCTAAACTACGTAAACATCCTCATGGTAAATGATATATTCAACTAATCAACTCGTGATTGTTCTTGCTCGGTTTCAATCATGCAGTTCGCAAGATTTATGATTTTATATAGGGATAATCAAGAAGAGTCGATTAGGTGGTGATCAAAAGATTTGTCTAAATAAAATAAAAATGAAAATTTGAATATAATGTTAAAACATTAATATTTTTATACCTATTTCATTCACCACTTTATTAATTTAATTTTATTTATTATCTAGCACGGTCATGAATAGTCATTAATCACGAGGATTGTTTGTTGTTTAGTAGAATGAATCGCTTCCTAATTTTTGTCTAGATACATAGTTGAGTTTACCTCTTCTAATTTTATTTTGTTGATTTATAATTAGATTGCGTGTAGATAATCATCTTATTATTTATCAATTCTTATTTTATTTGTTCGCTCAAATATTGATTATTAATGTTTTAGAGATAGAATAAAACATTTAACTAATTATATCTGGTATTTGATTATTAATGTATTATTTTGCCTAAACATGTCATACGCACAGGTTCATTTATTTTTAATTAAGTAAGGCATATTCGTTATTAATTTTATTGAGATCCTATGTCGATGACAAGTCGTCAACACAGGCCTCATAACCCATATACCGCAGAAAGCAGCTAATTTGCTCATTTAGATGCCCCAAATTCTATACCTCTTTTGTGATTTCATGCGATTTTCACTCGGGTTTCAACATTTTATCATCAAAATCATCACATTGAATGTAAGATTGAAAATGTTCAAAAGGTTTTCACCATAATCGGTCATTAATCTAATTTTTAAGTCTTTTATACCATTTTTGTTTTATTTAGGTAAGATTTAAATGATTTAAGTGTTTCACCTTCTCTAACCATTCTAGTATGCTATTGAGGTATGGAAATTTATTTAATGTTTATGATTTAGTGTTTATAAGCCTCTAGAAACCATTAGGTTGGATACATTTTTTCATGCCTAACCATAAAATATATAAAGCAAACATATTTTAGGGACGAATACCATAGGTTACACCAATAACCCTATAGCGATGACATATCATGGATATAGAGTGTTATTTAACTACATTAAATTTTCTTTTTAAAAAATACAACACTTATCGCCATAGTAGAAAACAATTTATTTACTTCGAAGTTTATAGTGACAACATTCCTTCATTACAAAGGACCCTATACTAACGACACTTATATCGGCGATATTCCAGACCTGTTACCACTACTCTAGCCACGACACTTATATGGACAGTTTTGGCCGTTGCTACAGGCCTTGGAGTGGTATGACTATATATATGATATGATACTATGATAGTGAATTAGTGACATATGTAAGTTTTGTTTTATTACTTTAATCAGGCCGGCCCAATAGGTTAAGCAAGAAAAGCAATTGCTTTATGTCTCCAGTTTTTAAGGGGCCATTTTATAAAAGCTTTCTAAAATATATTTTGTAACTGGGCCTGTTTCTTTCTAAGTTTGGGCTGCATGCTGTGAAGCCCATTAGACTCGTCTCCTAGAGTCTAGACAGCCTGACATAAAGATGGGCAAATCGGGTTTGGGCCGTACCTGGGCCCGGGTACAAACCAGGTTTGGGCCCAACTGGGTTTTTTGTACCCGGGTATTGGTGAACCCGGGTACGAACCCGGGTCAGGTTCAGCGGGATACAAACCCTACCCGGTATACCCGGGTAGGGTCGGGTTCGGTTCGGGTATGAAACCTGGGTTCAACCGGGTTTTTTTATTTATTTTTTCTTTTTTTCTTTTCTTGTGTGTGTGTCGAACACCGGGTCGTATGTTTTCTTTTTCTTATATTTTATTTTCTTTTTTTTCTTTTTATTTTTCTTTTCCTAACCGGGTTCACTTGAATGATAAAAATTTAAACAACTTAATATATAAATATATACAAATCTTGAGCAGAAAAGGTTACACTTATAATATACAAATATTAAATACTTTTTATATAAAATATTTGAATGATAAAGAAATTTAAAAAGAACATGAAAGACATATAATATTAAAACAACTTAAAAATGCATAAATGACACCCAGGGTCCCAGGGGCGGATATATATATAGTTGAGGGGTAGTCTCCGCTACCCCTCAACTTGTTACGCGTAGTGTAAATTTTTTTTTACGGTTTTATGTAAAAAGAAAGTTTCGGTTTTACGTTACCCCTAAAAAGAAATTACGTTACCCCTAAAAAAAATTTAAACTCAACATTTCATAGAAAGATTTAAATTTTATAAATAAAAGTATAATAATTTATAAAAAAACAATACATTCTATAAAAACATAAATAATCATTACCCATTACTCATTAGTCATTACTCATTACCAAATAACATAAAAACCCAAAATACCCATTATCCAACCCAATACAATAATAAGCCTAAAAATAAAAATTATATATATACTAATTATTTATATGGGTATGTTTGTTTGTTTGTTTATTTGTTTAATTATTTATATGCATTGTAAGTTGTATTATGTGTTTTATGAGATGTACGCACTTTCTTTTTAATCTTTAACATTTTTATTTTAACCCAATACTTTTATTCTTAATATTTTTTTACTTTCAACTTCGGTCCTCTATACTTTTCAAGTTTTACAAATGTTCCGTTATACGTTTCGGTCTAAATTTTACGAGTTAACACGCCGCAACGTGCGTGTGTGGTTTAACGTTTTTTCACTTATTTTTTCCAGTTTAACGGTCACGTCGTAACGCGCTGGTCCTATATCAATTTACTTATTGTTTTATTTTTTGCTTACGTAAGTGTATGGTTCATGTTTCTACGTTTACTTTTCATTCGATTTTTTTTCGTTTTATTTTTTTATTCAGTGTTGGTGGTCATTGGCGGTGGTGTGTCATTTATATTACTTGGCATGGTTTTATGCCTTCCGTTGCAACGTGAGTGAGTTTAATACTAGTATATAACATAACAAAACAATACCTTTTTTTTCAATGATCATACACATTTTATTTATTCTTTTATGTAAAAAAAAGGGAAGAGAAGAAAGAAAATAAAATAATTGATTTTTCTGTTGTTTCTTGTTTAAAAACCTTGACAATTTGTATCGAAACCTTAAGAATGTTGTTAGAATGATGAGAGTATGACTCATATTCAAACTTCTATAAAAATTTATTAAAACTCAATTTTAAAAGTAAATGATAATAAAATAAAAATATATGATGTAAAGAGTGTATGAATCTAGTATAATTGCTCTTATATGGTTATTTGTTTATCACGGACATTTTATGTTTAATTTAGTTATTCTAGTTATTGTTTAAACTTGAAATTTAAAGAACATGAATCGTTTTACTGTGAAAAGAAATCATCAAAAGATGAGACGCGTACGGAACACTACAAAATGTAATTTTTTTTACAATGCAATTTAATTACTTCTATTCCTACCTGATCCAACTCGACTCAATCGAACAACCCAAAATTTTCTATGTTGTTTCGTTAAAAGCTAATTATTAAAAAGTAGTGACCCGTAGAAAATAAATCCTGGTTCCGCCATTGGATGTACGGTAAAAAGAATTTTACGTTACCCCTGAACTTATCTTTTAGATCCGCCGGTGCTGACACCTGTGACAAAAATCTTTTCCTACTTCCAACCGAAAATTTTCGGTCTCATGTTTGAAGGTAATTAATGACCTATTCCATTAATGTATTACATTGTATGAATGAAGAAGACTCTATGTTGTTATAAAATATTTTTAGTCTATAACTTTGTGCTACGGGTTTGTTCCGAAAAAATAAAACAATCGAACTGAATGAAGTGATCCCGAAGTAGATCACGTCGTCGTTATCAAGAGATCTCAGTTTGACTTGTATTGCTGGTTGTATTATATAGAGTTTATGGCTAGTTATTTTTGTTGTTTCTTGGTTAAGTGCATTACATTGGGTTTCTGATTAGTTCATTTTGGATTTAGAAGTGATTAGTTTTCAGGTTTTTTGAAATTATTAAATTTTTTTTTACAAATTATAATAAATTGTAAACCTAGTTGAAGTTTATCAATACTTGAGGCTGTGAATGCTATGAAATAAGTTTCGATGTGTAAAGAGATTGGATATTAGCAGGCAGTTGGTGATTAATCTAGTTTTTTAGAATTTATGGACAAAAATCAGGTTTGAAAGCAAAACAAATTTTTTCCCCCAAAAGGACCTCAGTCGCTTTAAGCCGCTAAATCCTGCTTCAATGATTCATTATTTTTATGAACTAGGCTTAAATGACCGTTCGCAAAGTATAACAAAATAACTTTTTTAAAGCAAAAATTCGATTTACGAGGTATATACTTTATGTACAAAATTAGGTTTGAAAGCAAAACAACCCTTTTTTTACGAAAATGGTTGAAATTTAGTATTCGCATTAGGCCTCTAAAAGCTTAAGTCATCCCTTCTTAAATGATTCATTACTTTTATAAACCTCACATTAATGACAGTTCACAAGGTATACGAAAATAAAACTAAAAAGGCATTAGCTAAATTTACTCTCTTATTACATGTCATATGTTAATATGATTGATTTTGATCTTTTTTTTTTAAAATGCTCATACGTCTGTATAAGCACTTGTATATGCCTGTATAGCCCCTCTTGATCTTGATACGTCCATATAAGCACTTTTATATGTCAACTCATATTCAGGAAGGTTACATTGAATAACTTATGAGGGCTACGTGTAGCATGATGTGATATGCTTCGGTATGGCAATGAGATCAAGGATTACCACGGCCGAGTTCTCTAGAACTGCACCTCATCTTTGATTTTACTGAAAACAACTCGATTTAAACTTAAAAACAGAAATAGGTTTATGTTTCAATCTTTCTAAAAGGTGGTTAAATTCATGCTCCAAAATGAAGCTTTGTAATTTTTTGGATAACTTCTAATATACTCCTCTTGACCACTTATACTTGCATCTTGAAGGACTTAACTATTAACATTTTAGATAAATGGAAGACACCTTAGCATCAGGATCTCCCCCTTTGAGATGTTTGTATTTTTTTATATGGATAGAGGGGAGGCATATATATAGTTTTATATTTTATCACAAATGTGTTCACTCGGTTCAGTCGGATCTAAATGCTTATACGTTATAGATATAAACATACTACATCAGATCAAGCTACTATACTTTTTTTTATTAATAGTAGCAAATTTATTAACCTTACAAGATACTATTTTTTAATTAAAAGTAACAAAAATAATTTAATCTACAAGATCTCATAGCGGTATATTGTTAGGAAAGTCCTTTGGATGCCTTTGGAGTGTTTCTCTAAGCACTGTTTCCTGTTGCACTAAATTTGAAGGTAGTTCATCATATACATCTGTGAACATGTCTCTAAGATGAGGCATTTCCTTCTTTTCGGCTTCATCGATCGCTTGTTTAACCTACAAACGTATATAACTTGTCTCAGAACACTAAATTTTAGTTGTAGAACATGAAACTATATATGAATACGTGTGTGATGATATGAACCGGTAGACTGGCAGTCGTAAAACTGTTAATACTGATTTACCTGTTTCTTCGCTTCAAGTTGAAGCTTGGCTTCTTCTTTTTCGTTCCACCAGCCTTTTCTCTCAACCCATTTTCGGAATCTTGTTATAGGAGAATGCACAGTTTTCCAGTGTTCGATTTCATCAACTGGCCGATACTTTGTGGAATCGTCAGATGTAGAGTGGTGACTTACTCTATATGTCATGGCCTTGTGTTCCATCATAAAAGATACAAGTCACAAACACTTCATTTTTACTACTACACAAATTGGTATATGCCACGTGGGTCACAAATTTAGCGACTAAAATCAAAGCAGTCGCTAAATTAGTGAAAGCATCCGTTTTGGTCCTAAGTTTGAGACGATTTTAATTCTTTAATGTAACGGTCTTATATACGAAAAGTTAATTATACATTTAAAAGTTGATCACAAACCGGTCTCGTGTGAAAATAAATAAATCAAAATTAAATTAAAATTTAGTCGCAAAATGGTCGTAAAAAGTAAAAAGTACAATAAATTAAAATAAACTTTAAATGCATGTCATAGACTGCATTTTTACTAAAATTTGAAATAAAAAAAGTTCAGAAATTCTGTGACCGAAGTTAAATCGGTCGCAAAACTAACGACTCTCACTCAATTTGATCGTAAATTTATAAAAAATTTTAAAAAAATGTAAATTAATCGTAATTACCTAGTTTTCTAGTAATGTTTCTAGACGTAAAATATATAAATTTTTTTCCTAAAATGAAGTAAAATATATAAATTGATGAGCAAATATGAATTATAAATAATCGCAACTATATCTACCTCGATAAGTATCGGTCGTTGTTCACTGATTGCTATCTGACGAGCACTACGTACAACATTATAAACTGCGAGAGCATCGTTTCCATCTACCCTTATACTTGGAATCCCATAGGCTTGGCCTTTTACAACGATCCCATCGCCTGCACATATGCAAGTCATGTCAATGAAAGCCAGCGACAATGTGGCAAACTAAAAGCGTCGCTAAAGGTTTTCAGGTGGTCGAAATTAAGCTTACTCCGAAATTGCTCGGTGACAGGAGTACTAATAGCCCATCCATTGTTGCGACAAAAGAACACAACAGGAGCATCCATAACCGCAGCAAAATTCAAAGCAGCATGAAAATCGCCCTTTGTAAATAATATATTTGACAATTTTCAAAAGATATCGTCACAAAAAACATTATATGACGAATGGAAAACATATATTCAACTACCTCACTCGCACTACCATCTCCGAAAAACGCCACTACACACGAATCCTTTTTATCCATTTTTAGCGAATACGCCATACCAACTGCCTGCGGGAGCTGCGTTCTACGAGAAAAAAAATAGTTAATTATACGAATAGTCCCTATGACATGTTATGTTGACATGGTGTTTAGTTCGTGTAATGTGTTAAAATTGAAACTGAAATTAGAATCGGTATCTGAATTTAAATTGAAATTAAAACGAATTGGATTTGGAATTTTATATGTTTTCATGAAATGTAAGGGAATCTTTGGGTCAATATTTTCCCCAAAACTAGAGGAGCACAAAGGAACCGGTTCCCCGAACCGGTTTCAACCTGGTGGTATGCCAAACCGGTTTCAACCCGGAAAAAACCGATGGTTTGGGACCGGTTTGTATATTTATAGCCCAACCCGGTTTACGAACCGGTTCAAAAAAACCGGTTTGGAACCGGTTTTTACCGTTAAAAAAAAACTTTTTCAAACGGTAATATAGCCGTTTGAAGCATTTTTTGACTATTTTTTTGAAGTTTTTTTCATCATTTTGCCCTTATACGATAGTATCAATAGGTAGTGGGTGTAATGGTTTAGTCACAACACTCAAAAGCTCAAAAACATGTTTAAAAACGCAAAAACGCTCTCTCACTTGCTCTACTTTCTACTCTTTTTTACTCCCTTATATGATAGTATATATAAATTTGTAGCTGTTTCATTTAACCTACTTTTAAATAAATTGTATACTTTAAATATGTTATTTATTGAAATAAAAAAAAAATACCGGTTTTGGAACCGGTTTTTGGACCCGAACCGATTAGGAACCGAGCCGGACCGGTTCCTATCGGGTTGGGTTTTATTGGCACTAAACCAATTTGGGAACCGACCCGGTTCGAAAAAAAACCCGGTTTGCGCACCTCGATCTACCCAAAACTTTATTTATTAAAAAAAAAGTTCTAGATCCAGATTCAGTATTTTGGGTCAGTTTTTTTCAAACCCAAACGTTTTAAGTCCAAATGTAAAATCAAAAAAATGATTGGTTAGGTTCTTGGTGCGTGTAGGACTTGGGACCGCCAGAATTATTATGTTAGATGAGCCCAAAAAGTCAAAGCTCATTAGTTTCCTAAAACTTCAAATTAAATAGTTGTGCGCCTAATAAGTATGTTTGTTTCTTAGCATTTTGCCACCAAAAGAATCAAACAAAGCCATGGTTAAAGATGGCATACGTTAACGGTGATGAGATCGTAATAAAATTGAGGTTCTTTGATCCGTAATGAATTGGCATTTGTCTGCCTTTTCCATGGCCCGTGTTGTTTCCGAAGCATTGGTTCGCAAAATCTTGCATCGTGAAACCACGCCATAACAAGACTCCCGGCTCTCTGTACTGTAGTATATACAAGGATAAAATCATGAAATAATAACCAAACGTGACAATTTCTAACACGATAAGAAAATAGTTAGCGTTTAGGGTGTTTAATTAAACTGGTCGTATTCAAGTTGAACTAAAATTAAACAGGTCGACTATTCAGTTCAACTAATTTAAAACTAGAATAAAAATTTAGGATACATTTTGTAAGTTCCAACTCTTTTGCAACTCGATTACCACACATTACAATGCACTAACCTGTTTGACCTATATAAGTAAATGGGTTACACATGCCTATGTTCTGCCTACATAATTTTGAGTGTACCAGTTATGTTGATGTGTATGATACAAGTGAATAGATAGGTCGTGATCATTTTATTAATTTCAACCATAAACCTACAAACCTGAGCCCCACCAAATGGGTAAACCAATATGACACAATTTGACACTTGTAGGGTAACACACCATGTGTAATGCCCCAATATTACAAAAGAATGATTTGTCACAATGGTACAAGACTTGTGACATGACATCCCATTAACTATTTCCAAGTTAATATGATTGAGAAGTTAGCAACATTAGCTACTTTACACCTTTCACAATCAAAAACAAAATATCAGAAAACAAATTTGAAATCGAATTATAAAAAATATTTATGCGACACGAATGATTAGTCAGACCTGAGCCAATACTATGTCGTCGGGGCTAAGCGCCGCAGCTGATGCTAGGTTGATGGCTTCTTCACCGAATGAAGTCAAGTAGAATGATAATCTTCCTTGCCTTTGTGCCTCATAAAAGAATTTATCCATAGTATTAAGTGTCACCATGCCACTATACACTTTCAATGCTAGTTCTTTACTCACCTAACGAACAATATAAATGCATGTATGTAATTCGCCCTAATTAATAAAAAAAAGTTGATTAATAGAAAAATCATTACTAGTTGTAACATGTTAGATGACGTATGGTGACCATCCTCATCAAGTACTCGATAACATTGCACCCTCTTCTCATATGAACCCGGAAGAAAGTTCATTTTGGCTGTATACGCGATCTTGCCACCAGGAAAATCGAAACCCTGCCTCCAAAGACAATAATTATAATCTCATTAATTTTTGTTAATTAAAATGTTTTGGTATACTTATGCATCTTATTAAAAGGCCGTGGAATTTTGTAACACCTAAGTGTAGAAAGTGATAGGTCATTGTCTAATAAATATCGATCAAATGAAATGCTTGTTTTGTTGTTTTCAATCGAGCTAAAGAGCCTCAATCTCATAATTAATATGAAGAAGTGGTTAGATGTATACATAAACCGGGTCAATTTTAATAAAGCATGGGATCATTATTACAATCGGTAGAAAATTGATTTTAATAAACAAAAACCACAATAATTTGTTTATTTTCTATGGTGATACCCGGTGAACTTATGAAACCATATCAATATCATGTAAACCAATAAACGTACTGAAGTAAAATACAACTTGTATTGGACATGATTAGAGACAGAAAACCTATTTAATTTTGTTCCAAACAATTTCACATAATTACGGATTATATGATGATATGCCTATTAATTTTTCTAATACCTATAAACCTAAACATGATAACACAAACACACACCCATATACATTAACCCGAGGGTTTTATTTTACAAAATCATAAATATTATCGGTTTTCATATTATTTGTAGTTCTGTAAATAACACTATCATGATTAAAAAAACAAATAAAAATATGTAGAATGGTAAGCTTGCTTTAACCTCCATATTAAAAACTAGCTACTTTAGTAATCCGTGTATTATATGAACTGAGTAAATAAAATATTAAATAGAATGAAAATTTATTGGTTATAAAACAATCTTTTAAGATAAGGTATAAACTTTTTTTTGTTTTTTTTCTCATAAAAAATAAACAATACGCATCAAAATAAACCGTTTAAATAAATGTTATTTTAACATTTTTCTTAAATAAGTCCCAATTTTAATTATTTTGCTTTAAAAAAAATTTACTTTTTAAAAACATCAAATTTTAAATATTTGGTATTTTTAAAAAGTTTGTTATTTTAGAAATATGTATTAATTTATAAAATTTATTAATTTAAAAATAATATTAATAAAAAGATCTTTTTCTTATTTTATTTATAAAACTATTTTAAATAAAAAAAATTAAATGATAATAGATGAATTAAATTTTAATAATCAAAACTATTACTTATTGACCGATAATAATCCATACTATTGATTTGGTCGGTAGTAATCTCAACTTTTATTTTTATTATCAACAACAGTACCAGTAGTATAACCATCATACATTCACTCTATTTATACTTATTTTAAACTTGATTTACCTTGTATGTTTTTTCATATCGTTTATATTCATTATTGTGAAGGAAATCAAACATAAATTTTTAATAACTACGTTACTAGGATTGTTGTTGATAATAAAAATGAAAGTTAGGATTGTTACTAGCCAAATCAATAATATGAATTATTATCGGCTAATAAGTAATAGTTTAGATTATTAAAATCCAATTTGTCATAATATTATTATGAGTAATAGTTTGAATTATTAAAATTCAATTTATCATAATATTATTAGTAATTAATATAAATACTAATAAGATAGAGAAGTTAAAAAAAAATTATAAAGAAATAATATGATGACATGTATTGTTTTAGTTATATTTTTATTATAATAAAAAGATATAAAAATTCCATATGTTAGCATATTAATTGCTTACAAACTCCTTGAGTTATGTATAAAATAACTAAAAACATATTTTCATAAAATTTACCTGATCTTCTTCTTCATCATCATCTTCTTCAGATGAGATCTGTTCCTCAGCTTTCATGGAGCTGTATTCGCGAGCCCCCAAAAAGGTAGCATGCGCCGAGCGCCATGAATACGAATAACCGAATATCCCTTTTCGATCACTCGAATTACTAACAAGTGATGGAGATGAAGTAGAAGCAGTTGCATGATAAGTGCTTGATGTCAGATTACTGCATATGATTCTTGTTATAAACTTACTACCACCTGTTCTTGTTCTTGTTAACCATTGTAACATGCTCATTTTCAAGAGAGAGATGGAGGTAGATATACAAATATAAGATTATATGTGTCCTGTGTGTGTATATATAGACAATTGAGAAGGTGGTAGTGAGTATATAACGTGGTATACATATCCTGAAAAGATGCAATGGATATGTGTTGAGGTGTGATTGAACTCATCTCAAAGGTAATAAAGCGGTGGACTAAAAAGAATGGGTGGGCCAAACCAAACAATAATCACCTAATTAACCATTACTATACCTTATACCTTAAAATAAAAGTTCGATGGGGTTTTTCACCGTCCTTTCTTCCCCTCTTTAATATTTTTAAATACTTTGTAAAATATCATCCCGACTCACTCAAGTTTTTAACGTTCCGGATTTACTGTGTACACTATAATTTGAGTCTGTTTATGTTTGGACGTCATCAGAAACGACTCGGGTCAAATATAAAATATTTGCATGCTTAACATTTTATACGTTTTCAAATTGTCTATGTTTCGACGTAATTTTTTTTTCCAGAAATGAGCTGAGTTAAATATAAAACATTTTCGTGTTTATTTTTATGTACGCTTTGAGTTGGCTTAAGTTTTGACGTAAGTTTTGTTAGGAAACGCGTCAGGTTAAATATAATATGTTTTCACTTACTTTACATTTTAACGTATATTTATTTCGGAAACGAGTCAGTGCAATTGTAAGTCTATGTTTCGACATAAATTTTGGTTGGGAAAAAGTTGTATAAAATATAATATGTTTTCACTTAACGGTATAAGTTCGAGTCACTCTACGTATTGACGTAAATTTAATTCGGAAATAAGTTGGGTCAATTGTAGTCTATACTTTATCACGCCGCGCAATGTGCGGTGGGTAAAAGCCTAGCTTATTTAAAAGGAAAGGAAATTTAATGAATAATATTTACAAATGTTAGGCTTTTGTTGAGAAATCAACACAAGAGAAAACTCAAAAACGAATTCAAAACAGTAACAATCAAGAATGATTGTTGCTTTATTGATCAATTGAATTACTAAGAACTCAGAAGTAAGAACAAGAACAAAAACTATTAGTGGACTCAGCTTTGCTCTAATTAACAAACTAAACATTTAAATTGACATAAGCAGCCCTCAAACTATCAGCATTTACAAATCAACTCCCAACACTTTATGACTTCTTTAAAAACAAGTGTAAATTACACAGACAGTCCCTGGGGTTTGCACGTATTGCAACTTTAGTCCCTACTTTTAAAAAATTACAGATGTGGACCTATACTATACAAGAAGTGCACGTTGATAGTCCCTGAAACTAACAGGGGTTAAGTTTCTTTGTTAAGTGTTTGAAAATAACAAATATACCCTCCTACAAATAAAAAATAAACAATAGCTTAATTAAGTGGGACCCATTAAAAAACTAATCCCCTTTCTCCTCCAACCCAACTTTCAAATACCAAAAGACCCTACGGTTGCCATCACCACCCCCTGCGACTACCACCACCACCACCACCTTACAGTTGCCACTACCACCACCACCCCCTACAACTACCACCACCCTGCACCTTCTACCAGCGAAAATCAAATCACTCGGTCATCATCTTCATCATCATCGATCTTCCAGCTCATCGGAAGTTGAATCACCCGACATTATCTTCATCATCATCGATCTTCTGCCACCAACCTAAAACAAGATATGATTCGAGAACGCCACCATCGCTGTAGATCTGGTTCGAAACCGTCGTCACCGGCCATCAATCTTCCACCTCAGTGGTTCTTCAACGCTGCTCACCATCGTACGACATCTGGATTTGGATTGCGATGTGTTATTTCAATAGAAGATCTTTACTTCCGATTTCGATCTCCTAAACCATACGATATTGACGGTGGTGTCGGGCCTGCCCACGAGCAAGGTGAGGGGTCGACGTAGATGGGTGAATTAGGTCAACGAAAGTAGGTGGCTGGAAAAGAAGAAGACAGTCGGAAGTGTTGTCGGAAAAGATGGTGGCCATCGGAAGTGTAGCCGGAAAAGAAGGTGGCCATCGGAACCGTTGGCCGGAGGTGGCGATTAGGGTGGGCAGGAGGGGGGGGGGGGGCAGGAGGCCGGAAGTGTTGTCGGAAAAGATAATTAAAGTTTTTTTTTTTTGTTTTTTTATATTTAATTGTTATAAGAGGGGCATTTTGGATATCTCATATGAATTTAACAACAAAACTTAACCTCTGTTAGTGTCAAGGACTGTCAGTGTGCACTACTTGCATAGTATAGGTCCGCTTCTGTAATTTTTTAAAAGTAAGGATTAAAGTTGTAATACGTGCAAACCTCAGGGACTGTCCGTGTAGTTTACTCTAAAAACAATATAAAACTATAGAAAAGAACCTTTAATTTGACTACACTCATCAACAGCTTTAGTTTTCGAACTTGAGTCGTGTACTTGCAAGATATTATGACACATGCATTTTAAAATGGTGAACATGCTTCTATTAAATTAAAAAAAAAATCTTTTCTTTTTCTGGAATGTAATTGGTAAATTTTAAAGTGCAAGTTTCTAGGAGATCGATATGCCTTTATTTAGATGAGCGGATGTGGCCAAAATGATTAATTTCGCTTTTTAAAATTTTTATTCTAATTTTTCATATATAAATTGAGATTTTCCTTACAATTTGTATTATTTAACTACTTCAAACAATCCAAATACACGATTTTGTTTAGGTTTTTTTTATATAAGTTTTGTTACAAACTAAATTAGTTCTCAAAAATACATTTTTTATATTCTAATAATGCATTTTTTTCAATTATTACTTGGTTATTACAAAATATTTATTGGAATATCCAAAAAAAAGTAAACAAAACGGTGTATTTAGGTATTTTTTGAGTAAATATAATATTAAAGTTATAGAGAAAATTAAATTATATATGAAATTAATTATTAGAATAATAATTTACAAGTTTATAAGTCTAACAACACTTATTTTTTATATCCAAAAGTAATTCTTAAAATTAAAATAAAAATACAAACCTCAAGTGAAACCCAATACCACGTCCACTTGTGCCGTGAACAGATCTCGCCACATCCATTAATACAACTAGCAGATAACCTAAAAACACAATTTATTTCATTTTCTATCAAGAAACCATGAAGATTTTGGCCCCCTCCCCAACTAGAACAAAGAAAACATTAGACGTGTTATTGTAATTGTTAGGACTAGAACAAATGTATAGATTTAGTTGACTTGTCAACTCTTGTAATTCATCATTGTAACTCTCTTGTTTATAATATAATGTACTGCACAACATATATGTTAACCCATATTATATATGTGTTGGTTTATGTCTGATTGCAGAAAACATCAGACTGAGTCAATTTGGAAAAATTGACTAAGTGTTAGAATAAACTGCGGATGAATAAGTGTTCCTCCGTAGATGTTCTCAGGAGCATAACTGATGTGTACTTCCGTAGATCTCTTACGGAAGAATAACATCAGCTGAACAAGTCTAAAGAATAAGTGAAGCTACTGAAGGAGAGCATGCTGCTGAAAAACAAGTACAAGAACTCCTGCGGAAGCACAATCACTGAATAACAAGCACTGAAGATTAAGTGTTGCTACGGAAGACTAATTCCTACGGAAGACTAACAAACACGTGTATGATTTCATATCATCAAGTACGCAACATAGTCAACAAGTCAACATGTCAGAGCAATAAGATCGAGTCAATGGCGGCGGAAGATATTTAATTCAGGCGAATATTCCACGTCACATCAACAACATTCTATTTTGTAAAATATAATTTCCATTAAAAATTGTGAACTCCTATGCCGATAAACAAGGCAAGGATTCGCATAGTTAGAGGAAGTTAGCTTAAGTATAGCAACAAAATAGCGAAATATCAGCAATGATTTAGGAACAGAATAGAAACACGATCTCTATATATCAATAGAACAATAACAGAGATCGTGATACACACACAACAAATATACAAGAATAATTACAGCATACAGAACATCATTAGCAACAGAGCAATACATCAAAATCAATTGTAATCGATTGATTGTGATTGAAGAATAGTTGAACACATTCTTTGTGAGTGCATTGTTATGTTTAGTTGTTTCTTGATTGTTCAATACATTATTCATCGATTTCAATATAAACAATCCGTTAAACAGCAAGTATTGGTAGTTCCGCGATCAGCACTTGTTAAAATCAAATTGATAATTCCTGTATCGATCCTTGGATTCACAGGTGGTATCAGAGCCAAGTGCTCACTGATCGATCCTTGTTTAATTGGTGTTTATTCAAACAAAGTTGTTGCTTTTGATATTGAATAGAATTAATTAACATGAGCAATTCAGTAGTTGGTGCGTATCAACCTCCGAAGTTGGAAAACAAATCTGATTTCAAAACTTGGAAAATCAGGTTCAGGAATCATGTTAATTATACAGATTCTGATCTATGGGTTTCGATTACTGAAGGTCCTTATATTCCACCTGCCTTAGGACCGGATTATAAGGATAACAATCAACCTGTAAGTCTAAAAAATCTGTCACCTGATGATGCCAAGAGGGTCAAGATCGATATCAAAGCCTATAGTATGCTTACTATGGCATTGCCTGAAGATCTCTTGATCAGGTGCGAGTCATACAAAACAACAAACTCGTTATGGAAAATCCTGCACACTTTGTGCAAAGGAAGTGACGAGATAAGAAGCATTAAAATTGATACACTTCGCTCACAATATGAAACTTTTCATCATATTGCGGGTGAGTCAGTTCCTCAACAACTCCATAAGTTTATGCAACTTGTTACAGAGATGAATATCTTTGAACTGAAGTACAGCAATGAGGAGTTAAAAAAAAGATGCTTCATGCCTTACCAGAAAACTGGACACAGACTGTGTCTATGTTCAAGAACACACTTGATCTGAAGTCAATCGGACTAGACACTCTGGTGGCAAAGGTAGAAGCTTTGGAGTTGGATGAAAAGACTAGAAACAAGAGTGTCAAAGCACCTATAGCACCGTACCAATTCAAAGAATCAAAGGGTGTTGGAAGTGCATTCATCTCCAATGAAGATAAAGACAACTCTTGTGTTGAGAGTGACAATGAAGAGGAAACTGGCTTCTATGCCGCCAAGCCCTCCAAATTGAGCTCTCAAAACAATCAAAATAGAAAGTCAAAAGGAAGGGCTGATGACTCCAAGATCAACAAGAACAACAATCAAACAGAACCAATCACTGTGGTTCTGGAATCAGAAGAACAGAAGGTAGCTTTTGCAGCTTTCAGTTCAAGCTTCCAGGCTTACTTGGGAAGTACTTTGACTCCTGCCCACTTCTGTCAGCAAGACCTTGAAGAACTTCATCCTGATAAAGTAGAAGAGATGGATATGCAATGGCAAATGGCCATGATTGCCTACAGAGCCAAACTGTACATGAAGAGAAACAAGAGACTGTTAGTGGGAGGAAGAACAACAAAAATTGGTGTTGATAAGTCCAAAGTGAGATGCTTCAAGTGCAATCTATATGGACACTTCTCAAGGGAATGCAACAACCATCAGCAATCCACAACAGACACAAGACAAGCAAATCAGAGGAGCTTCAAGCAACCACAGTTCATAAACTCATCCCCACCAGCCACAGGTTCTTCAACAGGTACTAGTAATTCTAAAGAAACTGGTTTGATTATTTTGCAGGACGGTACTTGTGATTGGAGTTTGCATGAGAAGGAAGTGCTAGAAGAAAATCAGGCACTGATGGCTAACATGAAAAATAAATTTCCACCAATGGCCAGAGAGGTAAGAGAAAGGTTATGTACTTCCTTATGTATTGATGAAGTTGAAAGATATAGGCATCATGCTCAATAATTGGCTGATAAAGTCAAAGAAACTATGCTTTTAAATGAATCTCATGTAAGAGAACATAAACTTTATCAGGTCAAAATCAACTCATTACAAAAGGATTTAGACAAACTTGTGTCTGAAAACTACAACCTGAAAGCACAAATTGAGCATTTGACCACCTCATTGACAAAATCCATGTCTGAGCATGCATCTACTGAAGTAAAGCTTCAGAAATTTCAACTATCATCACAGAAGTATAAGAAACTGTTAAACTCTCATATTGAATCAAAGAACAGGTCTGGGTTGGGATTTCATGCGGTTGCACCACTAGTAAATGACAACTACACAACCCTACCTGAGTCCATGACTAACAGTTTATCAAATCATTTTGTGTCTAGCACCAAAACTAAGTCAAAAGTTGAAAATAATGAAGTGGTATATAATGACACTGAATCATGTGAAACTGATTCATCTGAATCAGAATTTTCAAAACAAAATGAATCAGAATTTGATTATGATAACTATGATGATCTGGATGAGGGTGATGAGCCTAATGAACATGATAGTGCTGGTTTGGGTAAGGGTAAAACTATGCTAAAAGAACATATAATCCCTAAAATTCTGGATGAAATCAAGCTACCCTATCCACCAAAACAAAGAAATTTGCTGAAGACCATCTACATAAGAATTGGTCGGTTGAATGAAGGCATACATGAACTAACCAAACAGCACAACAGCAAATCAGCAAACAAAACTATGGAGAAAGAAGAAAGAGTCACTTCTGCAGATCACCTGCGAAAGAAGAAGTCAGATGTTGACCAATCCGTAGAAAATCCAAGGAAGAAAAATGATCTTCCAAAACATACATCTGTAGATGATCTACAAAAGCATTCATCCGCATCAAAACAACCATCCGTAGAAGAAATACGGAAGAAGAAAACATTTGCGGAAGCATCCAATGAAAAAGTAAAGAAACAACAAAAAATGAATGCTCATAAACAAGAACCTTTTGACATCATGTCAGGAAAAGGTAAAGAATCATCAGCTGCAAAGTTTGAAAAGGAACTGAAAAAGAAAAAGAAGGCAATGATAAAGAAACAGACAAAACTAAAAGCTGATTCTGACAGTGAAGCTGAAGAGAAGTATTGTAAGTGGTGTGATATGCACAACCACAGCACAGAAGAATGCTACTTCAGCAGCTATTGCTCAATATGCAATATGAACAATCATATGACCCCTGATTGTTACTTCAACAAATATTATGCAATATGCAACAAAAACAATCATTCCACTCAAGAATGCTTCTTTAACAAGAAGAACAAAACAAAGATCTCCAAGAAGCAAAAAGATGAGAATACAGAATCAGATTCACAATCTTCTAAAAATGATGATTCAAAAGTCTCAAAACAAAAGAAGCAGTAATAACATCAGAAGAATTCGAAGACAAAGAAAACATCTGCTGAGGATCACTAAAAGAAAAAGAAGGAGAAACAACAAGTTCAAAGCAAAACACCTCACAAAAAGATAGTGTTGCAAGCAGATGATGACTTCTTTGATCATTTTGAAAAAGGTAACCATGTGCCTCAGTCAAAATCAAAGGATGCTGAAACCTTTTCAGGGCAAGCTTTAACATCAAGTTCAAAGAAAAAGGCATTGAAAGAAGAGGTGATTGAGGAAGTCAGTGTGAATCAAGATGAAAGTGCTTAATCATCATCTTTAAAAGAATCATCCTCACCCAAAACAAATTATAATGAACCAATTGAATCTAAAAATAAGTTAGAGACATCAAGGTTCATCCATGAGAAAATAACAATATTAGATAACAATGGTAAGCCCAAGACCATCAAGGCTTGGCTCCACGGTCTAATTGATTTCATTATTTTTACAGGAACATCCAGGGAGGATAACAACAAGTGGTATGTTGACAGTGGCTGTTCCAGGTATATGATAGGAAATTGTTCTCTTCTCCATGATTTCAAACATAAAAATGCTTCCTATGTTGCATTTGGTGGGAATAAGAAGGGAGGTAAAATTATTGGTGAAGGAATGGTAACAAATGGTGTAGTCAAGTTTGAGAAAGTTAATTTTTATGAAAATTTACAATTTAATTTGTTAAGTGTCTCTTAAATTTGTGATCAAAACTATACCACATTTTTTGATAACATTCATTGTTACATTCTTAAGCCAGGTTTCCAAATCCCAGAAGACTGGAAACTTCTTAAAGCACTAAGAAAAGGCAACACTTATGTGTTGGACATGAACAACACATCCATAACAATCAATAAAACCTGCTTGATCTCTAAGTCATCAGAAGATGAAGCTCAACTATGGCATAGAAGGGTGGTTCACTCTAACATGAAGAACATGAATAAATTGGTGAAAAATGACTTAGTCATTGGTCTTCCAAAGAAAGAATTTTATTGTTCTAATCATTGTTTATCATGTTACAAAGGAAAACAACATAAAGTATCACATAAATCCAAAACAATTAACACAAACACAACACCACTAAAGCTATTGTACATGGATCTTTTTGGTCTAACCAATGTCATAAGCATTGGAAAAAGGCAATACTGCTTGGTGATTATTGATGATTTTACTAGATTCACTTAGGTATTTTTCTTAAAACATAAAAGTGAAACATCAAAAATTTTAATAGAGTTCATCACTAAGATTGAAAATCAACTTGATTTAAAAATCAAAATTTTAAGAAGTGATAGTGGAACTGAATTTGTTAATTATGTTTTAAACTTATTTTGCAGGGACAAAGGCATAGATAGACAATTCAGTGAACCCAGAACTCCACAACAGAATGGAGTTGTTGAAAGAAGAAACAGAACTCTAATTGAAGCAGCAAGAACAATGCTAGCTGATTCATAGCTACCAATAACATTTTGGGCTGAAACAGTGAATACAGCATGCAATGTTCAAAACAGAACATTAATTATGAAATAACATAATAAAACACTATATGAGCTTTTGTTTAAAAGAAAACCTTTCATAGGATATCTTAGAGCTTTTAGGTGTCATGTGTCCATACTAAACACAAAAGATCAATTCGGCAAGTTTGCAAAAAAAGCTTATGATGGTTTCTTAGTTGGTTACTCATCAACATCTAAATCATATAGAGTCTATATTCCACATGAAAACATTATAGAAGAAACTCCTAAAGTATCTTTTGATGAATCCTTGTTTCTAAAATCTGTAAAAAGATCATCTTGGTGTTTGACATACATGCATTAACAAATTTATTTAACACAAGTTATTTGAATTTGGCAGGTCCTGCGGATACATGTTATCCTTATGTTCCTCTAAACATGGGTGAAGTGCCATTGACAGCTGATCCACCAAGAGTAGTCCAGCCACACACGCAAAGTGTTATTGATCCTGGCCCTTCAACTCAAACAAACAAAGAACATCCTGATGGAATTGGTAATTTAACATCAGCAGAGGTGCAATCTACATCAACAGAAGTTCCTTCTCCATCGACAGAAGTTCCTTCCACTTCATTAGATGTTCCCACTTCCGGAGATGATCCACTGCAATCACCTGAAGATCCCAACCCACCAGAAAACATCCCAACAACCCTCACACATGCTACAGCATCCGCAGCTGCTCCTTCAATTGCTACAGAAGTTATAAACACATCTGCGGAAACACAAGTTCATGAAGATGGACATCATTCAGCTTCACAAGATCAACATCCTGAAGAGTTTGACTACTTTGTTGATTCCCCATCCCAGCTGACTCCATCTCCATCAACCAACATCACTAACTTGGACTCATCCACTCAAGTTCAGAATGTTCCAACAGTCAGAACTCATAAGTATCATCCAATTGAAAACATTATTGGTGATCTTAATGACAGAACCATAAGAAGACAAGGGGGAGCAGCCAACATTTGTCTGTTCTCTTGTTTTCTATCACAAGTGGTTCCTCCCAACATAACTGAAGCATTAAAAGACAACAGCTGAATTGAAGCAATGCAAGAAGAACTTTAGCAATTCAAAAAGCAGAAAGTCTAGAATCTAGTCGATCTCCCTAAAGGCCAATATCCAATTGGTACTAGGTGGTTGTTCAAAAACAAGCTAGATGACAAAGGAATAATTGTAAGAAACAAAGCAAGGCTCATTGCACAAGGCTATACACAAGAAGAAGGGATAGACTATGATGAAGTTTTTGTACCAGTTGTAAGGATTAAAGCCATCAGAGTGTTTCTGGCCTATGCTTCATATAAGAAGTTCACAGTTTATCAAATGGATGTAAAATATGCCTTTTTATATGGTAAAATTAATGAAGAAGTCTATATTTCCCAACCCCCAGGCTTTGAAGATCCTGATTACCCCAACCGGGTGTACAAGCTTGACAAAGCATTGTATGGTCTTCATCAGGTACCAAGAAAATGGTATGAAACACTGTCATCATTCCTGCTAAAGAATGGTTACAAAAGGGGAACAATTGATCAGACTCTCTTCCTCAAACGTGAACATCAAGATCTCTTAGTTGTCCAAATATATGTTGATGACATCATATTTGGATCAACAAACAAGAGATTGTGTGAAGATTTTGAAGCTTTGATGCAATCTGAGTTTCAAATGAGTTCCATGGGAGAATTAACTTTCTTCCTGGGTCTACAAGTTCATCAAAAACCAGATGGTATTTTCATTAATCAAGAGAAGTATGTGCTTCAAATCCTAAAGAAATACAATCTTGCTGAGTCTTTATCATGCAAAACACCAGCATCTACAATAGAAAAGATTGTATCTGATCCTAAAGGGAAGTCTGTTGATCAAAGATTATATAGATCTATGATAGGATCATTAATGTACTTAACTGCCAGCAGACCTGACATAATGTTTGCTGTGTGTGTTTGTGCTAGGTACCAATCAGACCCTAAGGAGTCACACTTGAATGCAGTGAAGAGAATTTTCAGATACCTTAAAGGGAAACCAGCTCTTGAATTTTGGTATCCCAAAGAAGGAGACTTTAAACTCTACTCATATTCAGATAGTGACTTTTGAGGGTGTAACAACAATATAAAATCAATAACTGGAGGTTGTCAATTCATAGGACCAAGACTTGTTTCTTGGCAGTGCAAAAAGCAAACCAATGTTTCAGTATCCACAGTTGAGGCTGAGTACATAGTTGCTTCAGCTGGTTGCTCTTAAGTTTTATGGTTGTAAAACCAATTACTTGATTATGGTTACAATTTTCTTCAAACTCCAATACACATAGATAACTCAGCTGCTATGTTTATCACTGCCAATCCAGTGCAACATAATAAAACTAAACATATAAAAATCAGATACCATTTTCTGAGAGACTGTTCAGAAAAGGGTTTAATCAAGTTGATCAAAGTGGATACAACAAATCAGCTTGCTGATTTATTTATTAAAGCCTTTGATTCAGTTAGAGTTAATTTCTTAATTGAAGCCTTAGGCATGATTAACTTAGATTAGCCAACAACACCAAGCAAAGCATCATTTGTCCATTACTATTATACATATGAAAAAGACAAAAACATTTCCATCGGGAAGGGTTAGGATAGGAGCATTACACAGTGAAGTCATCGTTTCCATCGGGAAGGGTTAGGATAGGAGCATTACACAGTTTGTGTTTCAACGTCTCGAACGCATCTTCTTGTTCAGGCCCCTACTCAAAAAGTCTATTCTTTTGAGTTAGCGCCGTAAGCGGTTTCGCAATCTTCGAAAAGTTTGCAATGAACCTACGGTAATAACCCGCTAAACCCAGAAAAGAATTCTTCACGGCTTCTATCTTTGCAGGATCAACGTGAATTCCTTGGCTATTCACCACATGTCCTAAGAATTGGACTTCTTCAAGCCAGAATTCGCACTTGGAGAACTTGGCATATAATTGTTCCTTCTTCAAGAGATCGAGGACTTGACGTAGATGCGATTCGTGATCAGCCTTTGCCTTGGAATAAATAAGAATGTCATCAATAAACACGATCATGAACTTATCCAAATACGGTTTACATACCCGATTCATGAGATCCATGAAGACAGCAGGTGCATTAGTCAAGCCAAAAGGCATAACCATGAACTCATAATGTCCATATCGAGTATGAAACGCGGTCTTTGGAATATCATTGTCGTGAACACGTAATTGATGATATCCAGAACGTAGATCGATCTTCGAGAATTGTGTAGCTCCTTGAAGTTGATCGAAGAGATCATCTATTCGAGGAAGAGGATATCGGTTCTTGATAGTGAGCTTGTTGAGTTCCCGGTAGTCGATGCACATACGGAAAGAACAATCTTTCTTCTTCATAAATAGCACGGGTGCACCCCATGGTGAAGAGCTAGGTCGAATGAAACCTTTATCGGTCAACTCTTGCAGTTGACTAGCTAGTTCTTGCATTTCCGACGGTGCAAGACGATAAGGCGACTTAGCCACGGGATTTGCACCAGGAATCAGGTCGATTTTGAACTCAACTTCTCGTACGGAAGGTAACCCACTAAGATCCTCGGGAAACACCTCGGGAAAATTCCGCACGACAGGTATATCCTTCAGTTCTTTACCCTTGGCTTTCGTGTTAACTACATAAGCCATGAAAGCAAAGTAATTTTTACTCAAGCACTTTTGGGCCTTGATGCAAGACATGAGTTTGAGTCTTTGGGATGATCTCTCCCCAAAAACTTTTAAGGTATCACCCGATGGTAAAGGAATTCGAATGCACTTCTCAAAGCATATAATTTCCGTGTGTTGCTTCGCTAACCAATCCATGCCAATAATAACGTCGAAGCTCCCCAGTTGCATAGGAATAAGGTCGATGAGAAAGTCGTGCTCGTTAAGACTTAAGGTGCAATCGCGTATCACGACGCTGACTTCGGCAGACTTGCCATCGGCTACTTCGACCGTAAAAGATCTTTCTAAATTAGAACGCGGCTTGGAAAGAATAGTCTCGAACTCTAAAGACACGAAACTCTTATCCGCACCCGAATCAAACAGTACAGAAGCATAACGACTATTTACAAGATACATACCTGCTCAAATAATAATCTATTATTGGCATAATGAACGCAGGTAGGGATTTTACAAGACAAAAGAACAATTAAAAGAAATTAATGACGTACCATTCACCACGTCATTGTTAGCTTGAGCTTGGTTGGCATTGATGTTGAATGCCCTTCCACGAGCCTGTGGCACATTTCCCGCATTGCGAGGACATTGTGGACGGAAATGTCCAGGTTCGCCACAGTTGTAGCAGACTCGATTTGCAACCAACACAGCATTATTCGGGGCACGAAGACAGGTAGCCACCAGATGCCCATACTTTCCGCACAACGAGCAAACTCGACAAGTAGTGTTACTCGCGTGATGGTACTTGCAAGTATTGCACATCGGGTGCGGTCCATTATAAGCCCTCGCCACGGGGGCTTGATTTGCAACGACGGCTTGCCTTTGAGGGGCATTTGGTGCTGTCACCGCATAATTACGAGCCGGTGTGAACTTGCGCTTCTTGCCTTTGAAAGAAGACTCGGCCTTCACCTCCTTTGTAGCCTCAGGAGTCACCTTCACAGCAGTCTTGGCACCTTTCACCGTCAAAGTACCAGCTCTAATATGGTTTTCAGTGAGCTGGGCGGTGATATTAATCGCCTCCTCCAAAGTTGTGGGCCTACTACCCACCATGGCATCTTGAATTTGAGGTGGTACCCCCTTAATAAACTTCTCGATGTTGAGGGGAACGGTATCCACCATGTGGGGTAGGAGCATGCTCAACTCATGATGCCGGGTTGAATAAGCCAAATGATTCCCGCTATCCTGTTTGAGGTTCCAGAATTCCTCCTCCAGCTTTTGCAATTCACTCCCCGGGCAGAACTTTTGGATCATTATGTCCTTAAATTCTTCCCAAGGCAACGCCAAGGCAACTTCAGTACCTTGGTTCCTCTTCTCACTATTCCACCACGTGAGTGCCCGTTATTGAAGGACACTTGCAGCATATCGGACTTTGAGTTCATCGGGACATTCGCTGATGATAAACGTATTTTCCATACTTTCGAACCACTCGAGAAGTCCGGTGGCTCCTTCCTTTCCACTAAAGCTAGTGGGCTTGCACGAATTGCAGTGCTTGAATGTGCAGGTGCGGTCATTCCCACCTTGATTGTTGCTATTTTCCCCTTGACCATTGTTGTCACCACCACCATTGTTTCCATTGGCGTTGCTGCTGTTGTTGGCCATTAGGGTGCTGCTAAGTTCAGCAACCATCGTTGGAAGTACGGCAGCCATTTGCCGAGCGATCATTGCAGCAAGTTTGCGGTCGGAGGTAGCACGCTTTCCATGATGGCGAGACATTCTATAAGATAGAAATAAAGTAAATATTAGTATTCGGAGATAAACCAGTTCAAGGTGAATAGGAATTTTTAGATAATTTATATACAGCCAGGATGGTTCCATTTGGTATCACATAGCCAATAGGAACATGGACACGTTGAGGTGACTTAATCCTAATTTCCTCGGGAAGATGTGTATGTTGACCATAATTTAGCACTCATCCCAGAAATCCCCATGTAAGCATAACAGGTCTCGCAATGAGATTTATACGAAATGCTTGCCTTAGCCCGAGGGCCTTTTGCCAGGAGATCCAGAATATAGGTGTTTATGTGTCACACACTCCCCTAAGGCTATTAGAATTAAAACCTCGATGAGATTTTCAAGATTTAGTCATATCGTCTAAGGAATTTTCCCACTCGATAAGACGCGTAGATTTTCACATGTAGTCGAGAATAAGGTTTAGAAAGGATTAGACGCGGTAAAACGTAGAGGCATAAGAAGAGGATTAGAAAGTTGAGGTGTACAAGGTACAAGGCATATTCCTAAGGCACTATTTCTAAAGGTAAGCAAATAGCACATAAGGGAATTTGTCATGCATCAAGATAGACATATAAGCACACTTACAAGATTATAGCAATTGTCAAGTAAAGGGTCCCTAGTTTAACCATAGTCTAGGCCACCATTTCTAATAACCTAAATCCCTATAGTTATGGGCTCTGATACCAATCTGTCACACCCCAACCTTAACGGCGGAAACGTCGAGATGTGAGGGTTAAGATTGTTCATGCCACATAACGCTAATTTAAAATGACAATATTATTAAAACTCAATATTCAATACATATATTTAAGAAATAGAATATGCTCCAAAACATAGGAATTTCAACGTTCAATGATAACAAATGCATTTTTATTTTATTCTAGGTCCAGTCCTAGATGTGACATTGTCTTCATAGCAAGCTAAGCATTATCATTTCCTGAAACATGTTAAAAAAAAGGTCAACATAATGTTGGTGGGTTTTCCATAGTTTTCATACATAAATATATATAAAAGATGGCAATTCATGTCATAGGTTATTAAATAAAGTAATTAGGGATGGATGAACAAATGTAACAATCAAACCTTGACAGATTACAAGATTACAAGATTAAACGATTAGCTAAGTGTACTTGGATTAACCAAGTAGGCTTGTCAGGCCCATAGATCTATGATGTCGCCAGGCTAGCAATAGTTAATGATTATACATATATTAGTCATCACATGGTAATTACTAAAATCCAACTAACCATGACAAATAAGATGAATTACCCAAGTGTTTACAAGATTCAAACGAGTTTACAAGTGCAATTTTCATAAAGTTAACATGTTTCACCCCAAAGTGTGAAAATATATAAAAGGGATATGGAAAAACAACTCACATGAATACTAAGGATGAACAAATAAGAAGTCTTGTATAAAATGTCGAGGATTCGTTAACGTTCAACCTAAAAGAACGTCGTGTTAAGTTAATCATGATGATTTTGGTATTATATTTATAAACCGTTAATCCATGATTTTTATGTTATTGGATAGATGTAATTTATTATTATTTTGGTAATTAAATGATTTAAATAAGAATTTTAGTGATTAAAAGTTAAACTTTTATTTTCAAATGGGTATTATTTACTATTTAAATAAAATAGTAATTTGTAAATTTAAATGTTTAAATTGATTATATTAATTACAATAAGTGTACATTTTAAATATGTACATGTATATTTATTTTCTTAAAAAATCATAAACAAATGTGTAACAATAAGAAGTTTATCTATTTGTATATATTAGAAATTAAATGGGAATTCATTACAATTTGAGATTAATAACAACTTGTATTTTGTACTTTTTTTATAATTTTTAAAAATGAAAGAAATAGAAATTTCTTAATTAAATTTCCAAGAAAAAACCATTTAAAAAAATTAATAATAATATCTAATATTTTCTGAATTTAAAACATTATTAAAACCATTTAAAAAAATTAGTGGCAGGGCCTCGGGTTCGAACCCGGGCCCTTTGCCAAGGCAACAGGCTCACAAACCACCGTGGCAAGGCCCTGGTTTGTGTAACTTTTCAGAAATAAAATCTTAAAACCATTTTTCCCCAGAAATCCCAATTTCACTCAAGAACCCTAAAACAAAATCGATCGAATTGAAGATCAATTCGATTATGGTTATGAAATTAACCATAGGGTTTTTGTTTCTAACTTCAAATCGAGTATGAAAATGTATTCAATTACCTGTTTTGAATGAAATTCGAGAGAACAGGTAGTTTGAATAGAGTCGACGGTTTCGTTTGAAGAAATCGATGTGTGTGTGTGTTATTCGAGAAATTGAGCTTATAGATAGTGAAAAGAACTTGTCCAGAGCATTTGCCCTCTATTTATAGGTTCAATTCGATCCGGGCACTGTCCAACGGCTAATATGATTAATTCGGCCGTTTCAGGACAAATTGGATGGTGTTAATGTTGTTTCAGGTGGTTTAATCATACCATTAAGCTTCAAATGGTTAACCGATGATTTATGAGTGATTAATTTGATGATTATGATGCTTTAAGGATATAATCGGTTTTGGGTTTCGGTAGTAATCGGTTTCGATTTAGATACCAATGTAATCGGTGATAACTTCGAATTAAATCAAGTCTCAGAGTTCGAATCTTGTACTGGAACCGGTTAGGTACATTTTTAGGGGTTAACAGGGGTTTTTATGGGGTTTAAAGGGGTCGCCGGAGACTGGCCGGCGGTGGCCAGAGTTTTGGCCGAAAAAACGAGGGTGGGGGTTTGGGTTTAAAATGTTACACATTTGGCCCCTGTACTTTATGTTTTATTACTTTAACACCAAAGTTTAATTTTTAGTTTAAACAGATTTACAGTTTAGCCCCTGAGGTTTTAAAGTTTTATTATTTTATGTAAAAAAACTTATTATAATTATTTACTATTATTAGTATATATATATTTTTTTTATTATTATTTTTAATTTTTAACATTTTCTTTGTTATTATTATTATTAACGATATTAATTATCCAAGCATTTAATTACATCAAGAATTTACAAAATGAATCCCCGTAATTGCATTAATACAAAACAAGCCCTTACAAGAGATAACAGAAATCAATAACGATTATTTAACAAATACACGAGAGGTCACATACTGTGGGATACTTCAACACCAAAACTTTGGCAAGAGTTCAAGAATTGAGAGACTTGAACAGATGATTACAAGAGGCAAAACCTATAGGAGGAGTATTGTTAGGACTAGAACAAATGTATTGGTTTAGTTGACTTGTCAACTCTTGTAATTCATCATTGTAACTCTCTTGTTTATAATATAATGTACTAAACAACATATATGTTAACCCATATTATATATGTGTTGGTTTATGTCTGACTGCAGGAAACATCAGACTGAGTCAATTTGGAAAAATTGACTAAGTGTTAGAACAAACTGTGGATGAATAAGTGTTTCTCCGTAGATGTTCTCAGGAGCATAACTGATGTGTACTTCCGTAGATCTCCTACGGAAGAACAACATCAGCTGAACAAATCTAAAGAACAAGTGAAGCTACTGAAGGAGAGCATGCTGCTGAGGAACAAGTACAAGAACTCCTACGGAAGCACAATCACTGAAGAACAAGCACTGAAGACTAAGTGTTGTTGCGGAAGACTAATTCCTACGGAAGACTAACAAACACGTGTATGATTTCACATCATCAAGTACGCAACATAGTCAACAAGTCAACATGTCAGAGCAATAATATCGAGTCAATGGCGGCGGAAGATATTTAATTCAGGCGAATATTCCACGTCACATCAACAACATTTTATTTTGTAAAATATAATTTTTATTGTAAACTGTGAACTCCTATGCCGATAAACAAGGAAAGGATTCGCATAGTTATAGGAAGTTAGGTTAAGTATAGCAACAAAATAGCGAAATATCAGCAATGATTTAGGAACAAAATAGAAACACAATCTTTATATATCAATAGAACAATAACAGAGATCGTGATACACACACAACAAATATACAAGAACAATTACAACATATAGAACATCATTAGCAACAGAGCAATACATCAAAATCAATGCTAATCGATTGATTGTGATTGAAGAACAGTTGAACATATTCTTGGTTTGTGCATTGTTACGTTTAGTTGTTTCTTGATTGTTCAATACATTATTCATCGATTTCAATATAAACAATCCGTTAAACAGCAAGTATTGATAGTTTCGAGATCAGCACTTGTTTAAATCAAATTGATAATTCCTGTATCGATCCTTGGATTCACAGTAACGTTAGACACACTATTGTAATAAGTTTAGATGAACTATGATAATTTAAACGTATCTCACTACATCCACTAATTCAACTAGCAGATAACCTAAAAACACAATTCATTTCATTATCTGTCAAAAAACCATGAAGATTTTGGCCCCCTCCCCAACTAGAACAAAAAAAAAACATTAGACGTATCATAGTAATGTTAGATACACAATTATAATGAGTGTAGATGAACTATTATAATTTAGACGTACGTTGTTGTATTTGGACAATTTAAATGTATCGTCGTAACAAATAGACTTGTTATATGCCGAAGCATCTGATTCAAAATAAAGTTCTTTTATTTTAAAAAATAGCAATTCCATGCTAAAATAAAGAGAACAAAGTTTATCAGTTTTATAATGTAGTTGATTATAAGAAAAAATAAAGTATATAAAATTTACTTATGTCTAAAAGATTTATAAATCTAGATTTAAATAAAAATAAAGTTAACAATAGAGGTTCGATTACTTTTTTGTCCTTTCAGTCATTCGTAACAATTATTTACAATATTGTTAACACCTTAATATTATGAAGATATCTTAGGAGTTTAAATAAGTACTAGTGGGTCACCCTCGCGTTGCTGCGGGGCGTTGAAATTTGTAAAGCTCGGTTTTAACGACTTAAACATTAGTATTTACCCTATGAATTTAAATAAACTTTATATTAAAGCATAGACACAAATAAAAATAAAAGCAAAAGAAAACAATTTTTTTTAGTTTTTACCCTAGATTCCAGTTGCAATCAATAAGAATATGGTTGACCTCTCTGGTGGGAGCACTTGTTCTTTCTCTTAATTTCTTAATGCCATTCATATGATCCGAAAATGAACCTCACTTGAATAGCTTCTCACAGTTGGATATATTTTTTTCATTTCTTTCGGATTAAAAAAATGAAGTTTTCCCTATATGTTCAAGTAGAGTAACCAAATTCCACATGTATAAGCGTGCTTACTTGCCTAGAAAGAATCTCAATCGACCTTTATGCACCTATGGAAAACATCATTTTGATTTGAAAAACTGCAGGACCTAATCTACAGCATTCAGTAGTACGAAATAGTATATAAATGTTGTATTTCATCCTGCAAACATCATCTTGAGTCAAGTGATGGTGTTTGGATTCTATATCTCAATTTATTGATTTTTTGTTTTAGGTCGGACTTAAATGAAAATTATCATACTGCCTCAAACCATTAACATTCAATAAGGAAGAACCATCTTACACAATGTTCCTAGTTTGTTTCAAGTTCTTGAAAAACTCAGGCAAGGGAAGCTTTACCTCATTATGATACAATTATGATATGCATATGAAATTGGAAATGTGTTGTTGAATGCATCATTCATACCTAACCAAGAAAGACTATGGCTACAAGGTGTTGTAAAATAATTGACATGTAAAAGGATTGACACGTAGTTTGTTTGACAAATGCATTATTCAATTTTTCCTTAAACGATCACATGAGACTCATATATGAGAATAAATCCACCATGGCTGCAAAATCTTCCAGATTACCACACCAAGATGTAAATAATCCCATGTTTAGCTAATCAAGATAGCCTTGAACGCAACCTTAATCATCATAGCCTCTCAAGTTAACATGTAAGTAGCTGCATCACATTATTGTCGGCTGAACAAAATCAATGGATAAAGGTAAAATAGGTAGGCGATAAGTGTTTATGCAGCAGAAGGTTGTAAAGAATGCTTCAAAATATGTATAACGTGAACAGTGAATTCACTCTATAATCCACCATTGCTAAAAATCTATCGGTTGTAATATGATTGGATACATCGTTCGTCTCACATAACCACCTGGATTGCGTCACCAACATGCAAATTATTATAATCTAGCTCCAATCCTTAACATCTATTTTCATCTCTTATCATCTTTTGCATCATCAGGTACATTTACAGTTGCAAGTATAACGTCATCATCTATCCAAAAAAAACAGTAATACAAAGCCAAAGAAGGGGTAGTTGGTCAGTTTAATCATATCATCCACTTTGTGATTTTCATGTATGTATTAACCCTCTTTTTTCTTTTGCTACAGCATCAACAATCAAGAAAGTCTATTTTTTTAATATAATATCTCTTGAGAAATAATATATATTATATTGCACATTGTGAGGATAAAAACAACCTAGCGACTACAAAACTGAAAATACACAAAGAGGTTTCCAGAGATCATTTAAATGCTATAAACAGCATAAAAATACACATATACATATAAATATAATATACTACTCTTGATCTCAAACATAAGCATTTGTATTATGATCAGTAGGGTAATCCATTCTTAGGTTAATCACATGGTAATCCATTCTTAGGTTAATCACATGGTAATCCATTCTTAAATTAAGATTTTACTGTCATGACCTGCCTCAAAATTATTAAATCCTGTTTTTACATGTTATTTAACCCACATGAGCAACCTCTTTTACCACCTACTAACCTTTTCTAACAGGTTGAGCAGGTTATAAGAACCCATGGCATGATCAAGAGTTTGTAATCTTTTAAATATTGTAACAAAAAGAGAAATGGCTCATTGCTATAATCGTAAATGTTTAAAATCATATTTATTATCATAAGAATTTACAAAATTCAGCATTAGGGGCCAATTGCCCAATACAACCTAACCTGACCCGTTTCAACTAGCCTTAAATTTATATTCATTTCCCACCAAACCCACTTGACCTGTTATTTAACCCATCTGACATGTCTGTTTTAGTTTTACCACAGATGTCTAAAATATTTTCAATCAGCCCTCGTGTTAAATGCTTCAATAGGTTTATCACTTAAATTGGTCTTCAAACGTAATCATAAAAAGAATAACTCACCTCTCATAATACGTCTTTAAAGATCAACAATACCAGAGTTGTCCAAACTAATCGTCATTCTAATCGCCTCAGCTGGCTAGCATCTAGCCCAAGCAAACTGTCCCTCTTAGCAAACTTTGATATGTTCTCGTCAATGTTAGCATATCTCTATGTCTATTCATCTCTTTCTTTGTTATGCTAATAATATGTCAAATGTTACAATATTCAGGGATAATTCCATAAAAGTTATAAAATCAAATATTGAGACCTTTGATAATGATTAGAAATTCATATTATGGTATCAGTCATAGGTAAGTCAATGAATGCTAATATAAATATGCATAAATTTTGGATATAATGCAAAAACAAGTGATTAAACATGATGCTGCATCATAAGCTCACTTTTCATCATCATCGATTTTAAACAAAAAAGTTACTTTTATTATGTGGCTCAATATCAACCTTTCAACCAACAATAAGATAAGCATAAGAGCACATCATAACATCACTCACTGTCAAGGACTAAACCAACATAGATTGAAAAGCCTCACTAACCAGAAAGCATGCTACTAAAAACCTCCATAACACAACATATAGAGATAAAAACTAATGAGAGGAAAAGAGGAGTATGAGCTAAAATTACTTATCTTATCAACCACAGGCCATACATCTCAAGTTAAATTAAAATTACTTATCAACCACACATTAAGATTATATAGAATTACTACTGAGACCACTACTTAATAAATAACAAAATACTGGGTTACAATGGTTGTTTAGCAGGAAGCTTTTTAAGATAATATAGTCTTTTTTTTTGCATACAACCGATGAATGACGTTGTGCTTCAGGTCTCGAGCCATACGAACACACTGCATATATCATGTTAGTGATATCATCCGAAAGTTTAGAGGCTTCATTATATTCCCTAGCCCAAGGATCCGCAGATCTCTAAATAACAAACAACAAACGTTGTAACACATGAAATTATGACGTAATGTGTGCATATGAACAGATAATATACACTATAAGATGCAAATCAAATCTAAATTATTGAAGAACTCATCAATTAAAATGAAGAATTGTTTTATAACATTCCCACAAAATGAACATTGTAAATTTCACAATCTATTAATAATAGATATTCAAATTAGGGGAATTAGGGCATCGACAGCATCGTTGAAGAACAATCACGATCGTAAACACGTATGTTTCTCTTAAGTCTTAACTGTATAAAAGTATCAACATCAATGATCGGAAACTAATCATAGAGTAACAATGCAAATCCAGTAAATTAAATAGATGATGAGTTAAATGTATACAATCAAGAATTACCTCAAATTGAAGTGTGCCCCTGATTAAGAATGAAATACCTGAAAAGGATTACACCCAAATGGCAGGGAAGCTTGAGATTCGCTCAGCCGCTTAAATTGATCCTTTTCAGTTCATGCGATGATTGAAAGTTCTCATTGCTTATGTATTATATAGTAGTAGAGATTAACATCCACGCCCCCATATCAATCCCATGCTTAGAACCCGTTTATAAAAGGAAGAGTTTGCATGGAAGTTTAAATATTATGAAGATATCTTAGGAGTTTAAAAAGGATTTACTTTTAGTATTTATCTTTGTTTAATTTAATCTTTTTTAGTTTTTGGTTGTGATCGTAAATTCCTCCAAGTATTATTGCGTGGTTATGACTTATGATGGTTCTTTACAAACTATGTTTTTAAGATTGAATCTCAATTGCAGACTCTCTTGGTTTGAAACTTTATATGAATGCAAAAATTTTGAAAGCAATTTAATTGCTTCCGTTTTTGCATCATTTGGTATCAGAGTTCGTGGCTATCAAATCACTGCTCTTGGAAGAGATCGAACTTTTATTCGTAAAACCACAAACCAAGGTGGTGATGGAGTCTATCCTGACCCATAGGAAATTAATGATCAAGCGGCTCCAATTAGGCTCCTTGATTTTGAACGGGATCTTAAGATCAAGCGTCTCTGATAGACGATTCGATATCTTGAGCCCATCAAGAGAGGCATAGCAAGGAGACAGAGTCGAGTACCGTCTTATGGGACGAAGCTGACAATAGTTAGGAGCATCCTTTTGGCTATCCCCTGTCGTAGATCCTCATTAAGGGTATTCAAAAATATCCGAATACGAGAATCCGATCCGAAAATCCGAATATCCGAATCTGAAATATCCGAATTTTGGGATATTCGAATTTCGGATATCCGAAAATTCGGATTCAGATAGTGATTTTCAAAAGTTTCGGATATTCAGATATCCGATTATCCGAATCCGAGAATCCGATCCGAAAATCCGAATCTGAAATATCCGAATTTTTGGATATCCGAATTTCGGATATCCGAAAATTCGGATTCGGATAGTGATTTTCAAAAGTTTCGGATATTCGGATATCCGATTATCCGAAAACTAAAAAGTATATATATATATTTTTTTATTTTAGACATGTTTTTATTTTAGATTAAGATTTTTTAGTGTATATTGGGACTTTTTTTATATGAGTTGGTTTCTTATGTTATTTTTATAATAGCATATGTCTAATTATTGTAAAAAAAACTAAAAAATGAATTTTGGATACCCGAATCACTATCCGTATCCGTATCCTTCGGATACGGATACGGATACTGATTTCTACCATCCAAAATTTTCGGATATCCGAAATTCGGATATCCGAAATTTCGGGTATCTGACTTTGAACACCCCTAATCCTCAAACCGATCTATCAAAATCGGTTTCATAAAGTACAAAGTTATATGGAACAAAAGTTGATAATTATCCTTGATGTCCAATCGGTTCAAGATTCATTTGGTATGAAATCATTTCGATACAAAGGTTGCGAGTTTGTTGTTAAAAATAAGCACTCTTGATATATTGAAATGTAAGTTTTTATTCATTATGTTTGCGTAACATACAAGAATTTAAACTAGTTTGTAACCGTGGTCTAGGGCTATAGTTGCTTATTTCTAACTTTCTTGTCCCTAAAAGATGCTTTATATATTAATATTCTATATCAATGTAGGAATATCATGTTCTTTATCGACTTAAATTTGTTATTTACCATTCGGCTTATGTTGTTTGTTATTCATGCATACTGATTGGTGGAGGCTCATTGAGTGGGTTATCCGTTACCCTAAGGTTACAAAATACTGATTTATGATCGGTTGGAGAGATGTGAAGATAATTTATGTTCTAGAATCTAGAATGCTCTTTCTGACAAAAGAAGGTGAACAGTGAAGACCTACAAAATAGTTTTAAGAGGGTGAACAGTGATAAATCATAAATGAAAAGGAATTGCACTCGGTGTTCTATTTAGAATCGTGAAGGTTTTATTAAATACAGCACACAACAAATTGGACCATGCACAATAAACATTTACCAATCTCTATCGTTAGAGATGACAAATGAACTCAGACGCGTGAAAAACATGAATTATAGAACATTTATTGTGAGCATTTGAATGTGAAACCGGATATCGGATTAGTTTTAAAAAATTATGTGGGTTTGTAACTAAAGATGGGCAAGAAACCGGTTTGGAAAACAGAGCAAAAAAAAACGGTCCAGTTTTAACAAAATCGCTTTGAGCCTGATTCGAATGGCCGGTTTGTAAGGTAGCCCGACACCCAAAAGCGGTTCAAATAAAAAAAACCGGTTTGGGGTTCGAGCATTCAGTTTGAAAAAAACCCGGTTTGATCACAAAACAAAAAAAAAACGATCCGTTCTAAAAACAACATGTATGGTATAAGGTGATAACCGTCTGATTATCCGGAACCTTTTACCCGAATTCGTTTATTAAGTATCGGAATAATATATATTGACACTGGCGAAGCATTGAAGGGGCGGCCCCCCCTCTTTTTTTTGACTGTAGTGTTAAATTTTAGTCCGGTAGTGTAAATTTTTGGTCTGGTAGTTAAATTTTTATATAAATATCGAGTTCGCCCCCCCTAAAAAAAATTAATTTCGCCTCCACCCCCTCTACTGGATTGTTCAAGCTCCGCCAATGTATATTTATATATTGTATAATGTTAAAATACATAATACGTTGAAGTTTTTTTTAAGTATAAAATTATTAAATTTACAAAACTTTAGAAGTGTAATTGATTAATTTATATGTCTAAGTTAGTTTTTAAGTTAAGTTTAAGATCATATTTCAATTATTGATATGAAAATATGAAATTTTTAAAGATATCAGATTATAAACAGATATACTTATACCTGTAAATACTATACAGAACAAATATGATAGGTATTGAATAACCAATACCCAATGGGACACAATTTCTTATCTAGATATAGGACACTAGCTTTAGTTACCCGTGTATAACACGAAAGTATGAAGAGTTAATTATTAAATAACATAAAAATAAAAATAAAATCAAGTGTGTTATATATTGAATAAGACATAACAACTTTTGATTATAAGGTCACAAATGAGCAAAAACATCCTTGTAAACTACACTTGTAGTAACATTAGTAGGTTTACACTCATTATCCAAAGCTAAAAACTTCAATCCATCTTTACTCTTAACTTGTGGTGTGGCAAGATGCCATAAAACTGATCATGCGTAAAAAATACTCTTTCAAGTATAAACCAACACTTGACAGAGATTAACCTTAACTTTTGTTTATTGTCATAGCGAAATATACAGTCAAAGAAAACTGTTTTCTTTTAAACTTAAAAGGAATTCTTTTGACGGGTCAAATCGTGAGCTAGATATTGAGTGGGTGTGAGGATATTAGTATGAAGAAATTAAAACTTGAATAATATACACTGAAAAGTTATGTGCAATAATTAGATCAATTTCGAATTATTTTGACACTGTAATCAAATATAGAGATATAGTATTGAATCGGGTTGGATCGGGCTGTAAATGTTTATAATATCTCTAATTAGGTGTTGATTATTATTTATTTAATACTAACTTTAGTAAACCCGTGTATTATACCGGTTGAAAAAATAAAAAATTAAATATAATAAAATTTTATGAAGTATAAAATGATAATCTAAAATAAAATATGATTAAAATTACATATGAGTAATAACTATAAGTAATAAAATAACAATATCAATTTTAAACTTTCTTTCCAAAAAATATTTTTTTCAAAACAAACCGTATTAAAAATGTTATTTTTTAATTTTTTATTATAACTCCTAATTTTTAGTATTTTTAGTTTATAAAAAGATTTACTTTTTAAAAATGCCAATTTTAAAATATTTTATATTTTAAAAAAAGTTAGATTTTTTAGAAAAAAATTTTAATTGTATAAAAAATTATTTTCTAGAAATAACTTTAATAAAAAGACATCTTTCTTAATTTATTAAAAAAATTAATCTAAAAAATAATTAAAATTATTTAGTATTTCTTAATTTAGATAATTATTTAAAAGGAGAGAGAGACAAGAAAAATAAAATTAAGGTGTCTAAAAATATACCAAGTGTTCCCTTAAATTACTCTTTTAGTATTATATATAGATTAGTAACAAAGTTATCAATACATGTTGATACCCGAACTATAACCATTCATATATATCGAATCTCCGTTCAAATCTCAAAATTTTTGTTTTTCATTTTTCTATGTAAGATGTTCATATAGCTGTGAATGGTTTCTTTTTTGTTTTTAATATTTATCACGTGCTTTTATGAGATCTCTGAGAAGAAAGACGACAGAGATCCTATTTTGACATTAAAAGGAAAACTCAAAATCCCAATGAAAATACATTTCTTACTATTTTAATTTTTATGTATTTTTACTGCCCAAAAATATTAGTAATATAAATGTTAAAATTAGTGGATTAGTAAAAAATTACGAAATAAAAAAAAAGTTTGTTTACGAATATGTTTCAGATAAACATGTTTCTATGTTTAGGGTAGTTGAGTATCGATCACCAAATACCATGTTAGGGGTTGTTTGGCAGCATCTGAATCAACCTCTTAATGGTTCAAATGTCTCAATGGTTCAGATGTCTCAATGGTTCAGCACTTAATGATTCAGACTGTTTGTTTCGCAAGCAAATGTCTGAATGGTTCAGATATTTGCCTCTGAATGGCTAAGTATTATACTAATGCTGAAAGGTTAAGACCTCTTATCTGAATTGGTCAGATATTTGCTTTTAAATAGTTAAACGATATACTAGCTTTTAGTGGTCCAGACCTCTTAATAGTTCAGCACTTAATGGTTCAGACCTCTTATTGGTTCAGCACTTAATCATTCAGAAATTACCAAACAACCCCTTAGTCTTGTATACGTACAAGAATTTTTAAAGTAACCTCATACATGGTACCAAGGCCGCCCCTGAGGAGGGATGGAATTTTGTAAAGGAAATTATATTATATGTATATTAAAAAAAAACTATATACATATTAAACACTTAAACTCATTAGGTCATTAACAAACTCATTCTAATATTTTATATATTTAAAAGTCTATTTAACATTAAAGCCCATTAACATTCTGATTATTTAATTTTAACTCGGTATCATTTACCCATTGTTAAACACTAACCCCTTTTAAAACACAAATAAAATAACTTGCGATTTCGGGTAGGGCGGTAGAAGAACGATCGAAACATTTATTTACTTATATTGTTTATTCTTATAACAATTACTGTCGTATCATACATTTTTTATATATAAGTTGTTTATATTTTCTATTTGCCCGGTCTCAAAAATTTTAAAGAATTCTCGGTGGCACTTGCACGGGCCCATTTCCTGAATCTCCTTCTCCTACATGCCCCAAATGTGCGTTGATGTCCCTCCTTTGTAATGTAATCCAGTATTCCAGTGCACTAGGCCCAAGGGCAGTGGGAGCTAGATGAGGCCCAATGGGCCTAACATAAGAAGGCCCAAGTCTGGACGCTAAATATAACCCATTTGTGACTAAAACATGAGTAAATTATTAGCTTAATTTAAGAATAACATTTTCTCGTAGAGATAAAATCTAACAAGTAAAATGGAACGGTATGGGCTGCGAGAAGTGGATCAAAGAAAAAGAGAAATTATTGGGCTTATGCTACTCGTGAGTCGTGAGTGATTGAGTGAACATATAGTTTACATTTATGGTCTAAAACTGTTATAGTAAGGGTCTAAGGGATTAATGGGTCATGCGTCGTGCCCACACTTTCTTTATAGGGGTAACTGGTTTTTTAACTCGCGTTTGAACCGATTCGGTTACAATTTATATCAATAAATATATCGTTTGGCATATTCAAGCATAGAAAGCAATACTGATATTTGAATAAAAAACAAAAATATATTATACTTGGATTACATATTTTGGTCGTGCGGTGTTGTGCTTGATTTTAAACAAGATCTAGAGAAAATTGCATAAGCGGTCTGAGGTTTGATCATATTGCATATTTATCTTTAGGTTTTGAAAAAAGTATAAATTTCAGCAGTACTTTTTTTTCTTTCTATCTAGTTATTCTTTTAAGAGCTCCTTGAGCTCACAAATATTTGTTAGTGTGTATTTTTTAGAATCATTTAAGAGCTCATAAATATATTTAAAACTACATAAATTTAAAGTGGGCTAGTCTCGTATTGACAAATTTGAAATTATTATAAAAATAAGTAAAAATTAAAATAATCAAACAATACAATTACAAGAACGAAAAAGTTTAAATGTCAAAGGCGTATAATTGAAAATTTAATAAAAAATGAAAAATCTACAGCAAATAACTTTTTTTTTGAAATAGCTAATACACACCAACTAAATACACTCCTAAACTATATTTATCTTGAATTTTGGATACATCTTGATACTATTAGACTAAAGCTTTTTTGATAACTTTAATATATTAAACATCTCGGTTACTCAGTGTTGAGTAAACTATCGTGTGTGTATGTATGTGTGTATATCCAAATCTCTTATTCAACGAATGTCATCTAAAGTATCATTTGTGACGGTCCTCCAACCGTCGCCAATATACGCACAAACGCATATAACTCTGAGTCATGTGTTTGCAGGGTGGTATTAATTATATTTTATATTATTATATTAACTACTCATCTAACACGGAGTTCAATTCTAGTACTCATTTTGAGATTGCAGTAATCTCATATATAATTGCCATGATATAATGATTGATGAACACGAGATCCATGAAATGGAATGAAATCTGGTAAATTTTTCCAAGAAAATAGATTAATTATTTTATTAATAAGTTAGTGTGTTGACTACAATTAACAAATTAAAAGGTTTAATGAAATAATATAATTCTGTTAATTAAGGTTTAATAAAATTCAAATTTGTATGAATTATAATATGTATTGGGTAAGTTTGGACATGAAACTCTTTTGAATGTTTTTTGCTGATTTCTTTTTATTGATAGATTTAACCCAATAAAACAAAAACAAAATTTGAATCATTTCATTATAATTAATTAAATGAGTGAAATTTGTTATATATCATTGGTAATCACCAATTTACATTTCGGGTTAAATTATTAAAACTTGGTATATTCACTTAGCTTTAAATTTATACAAGGGCAACTATAGATTATGAAACCCAACTTCAACATGACTTCGACTACATTTCTTATAATTCTATAAAATTAACATTTTTAATCTTCAAACAATTTTAAAATATTAATTGTTTATTAACTTTTTTATGATTATATAATATATTAATATATGCATCTTGATTCAGGAAAACGAATATTATTCTAATAGACTGATTTCTAGTATTCTAGCAAATATCAGCTAATGCCGTACTCGCCTAAAACCCATCAAATTTAATTATTAATCACATATCTAATTACATACTCGAACACTCCTACCATCTTCTATGGATTTTAATAATCATAACTTTCATTTATTGGCCGGGATTAATTCTAACTCAGAAAACGTTTACAGACACTCCCAACTTTGACCTTATTTTCCTCAAATGATTATTTACTAACTGAGAGTTAACATCGTTAATTTTTTAATGATGTGGACTACTTATATGGCCAAAACACTAAGTAGAAATTTAAAATCAACAATCAGGTGTGAATCTGAAACTTTTTCACCCTAAAATCCGTCAATCTCTACCTCTTGATCTGAACCACTTAACACGTTGGAGGTAGATTTCAGATGATGACGGAGGCTAGACACCGAAAAACAAACCTGATAAAGGCTGGGCGGCGGCGGAGTTGAAAAATTACTAAAACTTGTCTCCATTTCATAAAAAAAAACTAACGGAGGTTAACTTTTAGTTAGTAAGAGATTGTTGTAGGAAAATAAACTCAAAATTAGAAGTGTCTGTAAATATTTCTTAATTTGAGATTACTTATGGCCAATAAACGAAAGTTAGGATTATTATAATTCAATAACCCATTTTAAAAGGGGTAATTATAAAGAATAATAACCAAGCTTTAAAATGTTTTAATTAGGTCAATCAAGTTTGAAAAGTATTCTAATTAAATAACTCAGATTTAATGTGTTATTTATATTATAAGTTTTAATATGTTTTAACATATTTTTTTGTTTCAAATAGGACTTTTTTATGTTAATTTGTAGTGGTGATGTGGATTTTATATTTTTTATAATATAATTAACATGTTTTTTAATATAATTGCATATTTTAGAAATCCGGACCCACACATCTTCTCCTCCGTTTCTTTTTTGACACAAAAAAATCTAATGATTACTCGATTCGATAATTTAGTGACCCACTTCAGATAAAATCTGCATGAATGATATAATTGAAAATTTTTAAACATGAGTACTATTCGTGACAAACTTACCTACACTAAAAAGAAAAAGAGAATGGAGAGATTTATGTGTGAGAGAGATGTGTGTGAATGATTGGTTGTTTTTTCTAATTATTTAATGTGTAACGCCGTGCCTTGAAAAATAGTTCAATTTATCTGCAGTCTGCATGTAAATGCGATGATAAATAATATTAAGCTTTGTTATTCTTATTCTTATTATTATTATTATTATTATTATAGCATAATAATAAGAATAGGTAGCAACGTAGATCCGACGGACTTTCAGGATTTTGCTTTCTTCAGTCATCCCAATTCACGTGCCAATGTTCATTTAATTTTCTTCTTTAAACATGGCACCGTTTATCAAGGAATTGAGTAGGACAGATAATTATAAATTCTTTTTTTACATACCCTTTTTTTATATTTATTTGACCAACTTTATGAACGGTCCCTCAATTTTAATCACGATATAAACCAAAAAATAATTTATTTTATCAAAGATGAATTGGGTTGATGCATAAAACACACGGACAAAGAAAGAAATAATTTTCGTTTATATTATTATTATTATTATTATTATTATTATTATTATGTTGTGTCGTTAGGGGGAATTACATATATCAATTTTTAAACGTGAAGAAATGCGTTTTTGCTTAATACATAAGTTCAATGTATAATGTTTAATGTCTTTTCAAGCATGATTAACGGGGGAAATGTGTAATTATATATATACTATGTATGAAATGGAGGGCCGATAGTAAAAACTAACTATAGACCTATAAAAACAATATAAAGAATTGTATTTTTTGTTTTAATTGTGATATGTAAGACAATTATATAAATGTTTAATTACGCGGTCGCTTTCTCTCTCCCACTAACCCTGTAAAACACTATGTATTAGTATTTTATATGATTTTTACGCTTCTATGTACTTAAAAGCGGTTCTGTAATGAACGCGTTCTATCTATACACACACTAGGGGGCTTGAAGCATTTAAGTGAGTCAAAGAAATATTTAAAAGAAAAGTTGACAGAATGAATGAAAGAAAGAAAACAAGTTGGCAAAGTTTATAAAGACAAGAAAGAGAAGAAAACTTGAAGCAGTGAATACCTTGTGACTGACCAAAGGAAGAAACATCATTAAAAGATCAACTAAGGTAAAATGGTTGATATCCTACGGATTTTCTTCTACACATTTTTCTAGTTTATCAATAATTACCTATAAGATGAAATCAATCACATCAGGTCATCATCACTCTGATGATGACATGTTAACCATTAAACATTGGTACAGTAATAAACATCTGATTGAGTGATATATTCCGTTTAGTAGAGGTCTCAGGTTTTCTTTTATTATCATCACTCGCATGCATGCATACATGATGAAAGAGGGGATTTAGAATGAGTGAAGTACAATATCGCGTTTGGAGTTGTTTGTTGTTATTGATGATTCACCGAAAATAATGCAATTGTTTATAGTAAATTTGAATGTTGATGTGCAGGTTGCAAGGTAGCTAAAGAAGATGATGAATACAGGAAGCGGTGAACTGTCGGTGCCACCGGGGTTCAGGTTCCATCCAACGGACGAGGAGTTGCTCTACTATTACTTGCGGAAGAAGGTATCGTACGAGCCCATTGACCTTGATGTTATTAGAGAAGTGGATCTCAACAGACTCGAGCCATGGGACCTAAAAGGTTAACTAGACTTAACCCTTTTGATTTTTATAAGTAACTAGAACCGTTTATTTTAACAAACTACGGAAAAAATGACCATCAATTTCTGGCTGTCAAAACGGTCGCAAATGCCTTTTTTCTGGCTTTTTGCAACCGCTTTGATGGTTGCTTAAAACATGGTCGCAAATGACGAGTGCGACATTTTTCTCTTTGCTACTGGAATATTTTTGCGACCAAACATGGCAACAAAAGTTTTTTGTCTCAACATTAGCAGCCGTGTTTGTGATTGTTTCTTTTTGGGTTGGTTTGCAACCAAACCTTTCAACCGATTTTGCAATCGAACATTTTTGCTACTAGTTTTGTAACGAAACCCATTAGCGACCAATTTTACAACGGTACCTTATTGTAACCTATCGAACATTTAAGCTACCGCTTTTGCAACTGAACCAATTAGCAGCCGATTTTGTGACCATACCTTTTTGCTACCAATTTTGCAACCAGTCAAATCATTGCCGACTTTATGATCGTTTTTGCGATCAAACTTCTTTTTCGTTAACTTTTCTGTAACGAGTTTTGGTATTAGGGTCAATTTTTGTTAACTTTTATGTCAAGTTAGGATGCAATGTTAATACACAAACATGTTGTTTTTATTAATTCTTCTGTTAAAATAAGATAAAAATATAGTTTTAATATCTAAACTCGTTGCAAGTTAAAAATTAGTACTAGATCTTTTTTTTACATCCCAAATCAAAAGGTGTGTAAATAACTCTAATTATAATAAGAATATTTAAAATATGTCCTTCTCAAAAAAACTATCTTCTCTTATTAAAGAAAACACTAGTTTTAGGCAGTGGTTACAAATCCATGGTAGACTTTGAAATTTTGTTGTGTGATAATTTAATTATCTTACATATAACTAATAATTAGTGTTTGACATATATGCTTGAATGTAGATAAGTGTAGAGTCGGGTCGGGTCCGCAAAACGAATGGTACTTCTTTAGCCACAAGGATAAAAAGTATCCAACCGGAACACGAACAAATCGAGCCACAGCTGCCGGATTTTGGAAGGCAACAGGGAGGGACAAGGCCATTCATCTCAATAGCAATTCCAAAAGAATCGGGATGCGAAAGACCCTCGTATTTTACACTGGTCGTGCCCCTCACGGGCAGAAAACCGATTGGATCATGCACGAATATCGCCTAGATGATCAATACACCAATGCCACCACACCATCAGAGGTCCAGGTATAGTTTGACACATTATAATTATTAATATTTTAATTTTTTTTATCTAATTATGATAATTTAAGATTCTTCATCTAAACAGGAAGATGGTTGGGTCGTGTGTCGAGTATTCAAGAAAAGAAACTATAATCGAAGCCCATTTCAAGTAGACGATCAACACAACCATACCCATGATATTGAAGACGATCATCATCAATTAGACGATCAAGATATGAACAAGCATGTAAGCGGTATGCAAGGACTACATAGCTACAATAATACAACATTATTCGATGGTTCCATGCATCTTCCTCAGTTGTTGACTTCTCCTCACGAGCACCCTCCATATTATCTAGCACAACATCAAAGCCAGTATCAACTGGCCACTAACAACAATAACAACAACAACAACAACGAGACTGGTATCATGATGACAAATGACATTGATTGTTCGAAGAACTTGTTGACCTTGATGTCAATGAGTCAGGGTGGTTGTGATTGTAGTAGTGGACATCAATCACAAGATAAACCACTTTTAGCGCCTACAAGTAATGTGACTGCAGACTGGTCTTTCTTGGACAAGCTTCTAGCTTCGAACCAACATCACCCGGGGTTTACTTTTGATCATCATAATCAACAACGAACACGCAATCATCCTTCACTACATGTCCCTTCATCTTCCCAACACTTTGATCATCCTGCAGTGAGCCCGACATCTAATATGTTTCCTTTTCAACCCAGTTATGAAACCGATATCTTGAAGTTCCCTAAGTAGAGGAGGCTAGTAGGGAAATTATTGAAGTATAATAAGTATTGTCAAACAATGTCTTCCAGTGATTGAGTACTTTCGTCTTGGCGTTAATCTATCAAAATCTTCAATCATAGTGTTATGATACATATGCATTTTCATCAGTTTTTGACATGACGCAATATTATCCTGTATTAGAAAAGGGAAGTTTATGAATGTGATGTACAAATTTTTTAAGTAGCGGGTACTTCCTCTACAGCGTTTATTAAAACGACTTTTTGTTTACTCACAGATAACTTTCTTTTTTCACATTCAGATGTATATAGAGAGAGTAGCGGATGAATTTGGTTTTCTCTCATTTTGATCTGTTCCTATTCCTTCTGTTGTCTCCCTATCTGTCTTTCTCGACGATTTGATTGTTCATACCACCGACTACCACTGTCCACTGTCGGATTCATAGCTATGGTTGGTGGTAGAGGTGGGCAAAATACCCGGGTACGGACCCGACCTGGTATAGGGTGTACCCGGTTTGGACCCGAAAAAAACCGTAGGATTGGAACCGGGTATATTTTTCTAGATTTTGGTAGAACCCGACCCGACCCGGACCCGACCCCATTGAACCCGGGTTGGACCCGGTTTTGACCGTTTTTTTTTTTAAATCTAGCCGTTAGCCCCGGTTTGTTACCTTTTTTTTGTCTCTTTTAGCCTTATAAGTTAGTATAAATAGGTGTGGGTTGATATGGTTTAGTACCCGAGTCTCAATCGCAAAAACATATGCAAAAAACGCAAAAAATACTCTCGTTTAATCTCGTTTTACACTTTCACTCTCTCGTTTTACACTTTCACTCTCTTCAATCTTGATATGGCTCAATCACAATCTTCCGTTAGTCAAGGTTCGTCAAACTCTCCAACCGTCGTTCGTGTTCTTGCACACAATCGTAACATGGATGTTTGGTGCAATTGGGATATGGTTGAGTTGAGTGACGGGTCTGTAAAGGCTCGTTGCAAGTTTTGTGGAGCTTTGCTTGCTAAAGATTCTAACACGACTTTAAGCAAACATATTAGCAAGAAGTTTTGTAAGTCGTTGAAAAGTAATCCGGATTCGCAACAAACACAATTAAGTGGAGACGGTGGAATCTTTAACTACGATGTTAATACGGTTCAAGATCGAATGGCGAAGTTGGTGATTCAAGAAGCTTTGCCTTTTAGTCACTTCGACAATCCTCGGTTGACCAACTTAATTCGAGAGACACTTCAACCTCGTTACACACACGTAAGTCGTACTACACTTAGACGTTATTGTTTAAAATTATGAAAACAAGCAAAAAATGATTTAATTATATTATTTGAAAATTTAAATACCGGTGTAAACTTAACTAGTGACGTTTGGTCGGCTCCACACGGTTTATCAGAATCGTACCTTTGCATCACCGCTCATCGGGTGGATCCCAATTCATGACAATTGATGAAACGTACGATTGCATTTGATCTTTTTCCGTATCCACACACCGGAGAATTTTTGTTTTACTTTTTAGATAATGTAATAAATACTTTTAAGTTACAAAATAAACTTTTTTCAATTACATTTGATAACGCCTCTAACAACACAACCGCGGTTGACAAAATAAAATTAAAATATCTTCCGATTGCAAACGGTGATTTTTTTCATACTCGTTGTGTTGCACATATAATTAATTTAGTAGTGCAAGACGGACTATCCGGATAATATGTTGATAACTTTACTAAAGCTTTTCGATTTATGTTACATGACGTTTTTAAAAAAAGTAGAAGAAGATATCAAGATTATAAACAACTTTGTAAGAATACGGAATCTAGATTTTTAGGTCCTAAAACAAAAGGGCACTTTGAAAGCTTTTCATAATAGTCTTTCGGATAATGGTGAAGCCGACCCATTTCCGGATGCGGGTTGGGAGAATCTTCAAAGTCTATCCGAGTTTCTTGAGGTTTTTAAAAACTCAACAACAAAATTATCGGGAGTTTATTATTCCACTAGTTATTCAGTGCTTCAAGAATTATATTTTATGTTTTTGAATTTTAAAAATTTTCAAAATAAAAATAATATGTTTAATCAAATGATAGAACCAATGAAAGAAAAGTTTAAAAAATATTTTAAGGAGTTACCATCCGTTTTTACATGTGCCGCCGCTTTAAATCCGTTTCTAAATGTTGCGGGGGTTGAATGTTTGATAGATGAGATAAATGACAATTTGGATATGCATGACGAAAACCCTAATTTTTCAAACGAGACAAAAGAAAATTTTAATGAAAGTTTGAAAACAATTTATAATTTTTATTTAAATAGATATGGGCCTAACATAAACATAATCATGCCAAGCGGATCAACCTCAAATGCTAGTACCTCGGTTAAAGACCCTGTTTTGACTATGTTGAATGTTGTTCGGGATGTGACGGCTAAACGTCAAAGGGGTAACACCCCAACAAGTGAGCTCGGTAGATATAGTGGAACGGATTTTATTTCCACTATGACTACCGAAGATTATCGTGCATTCGATATTTTGGCTTGGTGAAAAGGAAAAGAATCTTAATTTCCGATTCTTTCTGCTATGGCCCGTGATGTACTAAGCGTCCAAGCTTCTACGGTAGCTTCGGAATCTGCTTTTTCTCTTAGTGGCAGGGTAATATCATTACGGAGAACAAGACTAACTCCGGAAGCAGTGGAGATGTGCATTTGTTTAAAGGATCACTTAGACGCAATGGATCGTATACAAGACCAAACAAGCCTCGAAGACGAAATTACACTCGAAGCTAAAGTACATGATGAAGAGGTAGAAGAAGGAGTATCTTCTGGTATATCCGATGAAGAATTAGCATTTGATCAAACATCTCGTATAAAATAAAATTAGACGATATTGTTATTTTTTATTGATTCATTTATGTATTTTTAAGTTTTTTAATATTATATGTCTTTCATGTTCTTTTTAAATTTCTTTGTCATTCAAATGTTTTATATAAAAAGTATTCAATATTTGTATATTATAAGTATAACTTTTTCTGTCCAAGATTTTAACCCGGTATAGAAAAAGAAAAATAAAAAGAAAAAAAAGAAAAGAAAAGATAAGAAAAAGAGAAGATAGGACCCGGTGTTCGACACACACACAAGAAAAGAAAAAAAAAAAAGGAAAAAAAAATTTTTAACCCGGTATGAACCCGGTTTCATACCCGACCCGACCCTACCCGGGTATACCGGGTAGGGTTTTTATGATGGTGAACCCGACCCGGGTTCGTACCCGGGTTCACCAATACCCGGGTACAAAAAAACCCGGTTGGGCCCAACCCGGTTTGTACCCGGGCTCAGGTACGGCTCAAAACCTGAAACGTGCACCTCTAGTTGGTGGTTAGGGTTTCTTTGCTCAAATCAACCACTTTTGGCTGCTTGGTTTTCTCCTTTCTTGAACTGCTAGTAGCATGGTGGTGGCAGCTGTGTAGTGATCAATGTGGTTTCTTAGCCATGACTGGTGGTTACCTGCTGTTAACCACATGCAAGCACCATCTGATTTCATGTCTCTAGTTATGTTTAAATCTCACTGAGGATAGAGACAAGATTCTAGATACCAACAAATGCATCCAGTAAAATCCTACTTGTAGTAAACATACAAGTTGCTGGATATGTTAATGAATAATAATGCAATTGTCTTAAAATCATGTAAGAGGTTGATGGCTTGTAAATAGGTTAAACAAATCAATTGGCTTAGAATCCTTAGATATGTTAATTATTTTTATTATGTTAGTTTTGTATCACGCCTGATTATCTTATTAACACTACTACACATCCGAACATTATTACCAGCAACTCTTTTTGATTTTTGTTGTGGAATATAACACAACCGGTTTAAACAAAACTCCAAACACCCCTTAATGCATTATCGAATTATAAACTGCTATATCGCTAATGCTTGTGAACAGAATCGAGCGGCATTCATACTCGAAAAAAGTACATATGCCTGAAGAAAGAAATGTAGTGCCGTTATCATTCCATGATCAGAAACACCATAGCAGGCATAGAATTTGAATCTACTCAACCACTAACTTGTTTACAATGGTTTTTCTTTTTCGTTTCTTGTTCTTTTTCTTCAATAATCCTTTTTCTTCCAAGCTTTTCATCTTCTGTGCCTTCCTTGTTTTCTCCATCTCGTCAAAACCACCATCACTAAATTTCATGTTGGCCACGCGTCTAGCGTTGAAAACCTGCATGTATCGCATTTTAGCAAATGGCATGATTCTACAAAAAGAAATTAAGAAAAAAAATTAACTGCTTTTCAAAATACTGCCATAAAATCTTACCTGTGTAATATTTTCAAGCACCTCATTTTCTTTACATTCAAACTCTTCCAATTGTTTCCCAATTTCCTTTTCTATGTCATGAATAAGTTCTACTTCATTCTGCAAAAATATACTTCAATATAAGCAGGCATCATGAGCAATAGAAGGTACATTTAATCCCAAAATTGAGTGCAAAATTCATCTTTTTTTTTTTATTTCAGAATCCTGTATTAAAGATGATGCCTTTGGCTAAAATTTAATCAGAACAGGCGATAAAAGTTTACATCGGCTCATTATGTTTATCCAATACCGCGCAAAAAGGAGAAAAGAAACATGTTTGGAACTGATAAGATGACAATTTGTACTATTTTAGCCCAAAAATGCCAAATTTTTTTAATGTAGTTATCACTTCTTTAATATCAAAAAAACAACTTTAGCTGCCTTTGAAATTAAATCTACTTGGGAGTGGTGGATGTGCATTCTGAGAGTAAGTATGTGATGATAATGGGGCGTTCGGATTGCTTATGAAACAGTCTATAAGCAGAAGAAGTGTTAACTGAAACACTTAATCCAACCTACGTGCAAACTTATAGACTATATTACTGAATCCATCAAGAATAATCAGTTTTAAATAAGCTAGCTTGAACTGCTTATTGCAAACAACTTGTTAATAAACAGATAGGCACAGGCAATTTCATATGTCCAAACACTCGAAAGTTGTATAAAGAAAAACATAAGAAATCCCATACACAATCAGAAAAGATGATTGTTAATAATCACAATCAGAATCAGATGATAATAAAATGTGTTAAAGAAATTGCGTAAGAAACTTTCTAACCTGTGTGATTAAGCTTATTGCTAATCCACCTCTACCAGCTCTAGCTGTACGTCCAACACGATGAACATAATCCCTTGGATATCTGAAAAGATAGTTTACACCAATATTAACTTGATATAGTAGGTTGCTTATTATTATACTACAAAATATTAATTACACAAATGTTTATAGATTTTACCTTGGTATATCATAATTAATCACAAGATCAACTGTAGGAATATCCAAACCCCGACTAGCAACATCAGTTGCAAGCAAAATTGAGACCTTTCCCGATTTAAATTTATGAAGAGCAGATAACCTTAAAGATTGTGATTTATGCGAATGCAGTTCTACTACATCATGACCGAGTTCTTCCATTAACAAACCCAATAGATGACAAGTCCTGCTCATTAATAAATTATTCAGATAAAAATATTAATTAATTTCGGTAAAATCAATTATGGAGTGCAAGATCTTTTATTTATGGAATACAGCGTTTTTCTTTTTAGAAGGAGTCTAATTTTTAGTATTTTACAGCTGATTCTTTATGTTTTGCTCTTTATATAGAATAGGTATTCTATGTAATTTTTCATGCAAAAAATTTCTGTTTTTCATTCAAGAATAATAAGAAGTGGGCTGACAGTTTAATCTTCACCACTGTCTTCTTTGCTTTTGCTTACTGATCTGATTGTTATCTTCTAACAATTGGTATCAGAGCCTGGTTCAAAGGGACGACCAGTGCTCAAACTTTGATCCAAAGGGTGTGATCAAGAGCCGAAGGTCAGTGCAACCAATCAGAGAAGAAGCAAGAGACCAAAGCAGAGAAAGATGGCTGAAACTCCAGTTCCGACAACTCAGGTTGGTCCAGTAAGAGAAAATACAAACCTGACGCTACAATGCCCTATTTTGACTGCTACAAATTACACAATTTGGGCAGTTAAAATAAAGGCAATCTTTAATGTTCATGGTGTCTGGGAAGCAATTGAACCTGGCGTGAATGTTGACCCGAAGAAAAACAGCCTTGCAATCGCCTATCTTTACCAGGCGATACCCGAGGAGCTTGTTTTACAAGTTGCACAGTTCGAAAAAGCAAAGGAAGTCTGGGACGCTTTGAAGGCTCGGTTTGTGGGTGTTGATCGGGTAAAACAGGCCCGTTTGGGTTCACTGCAAACTGAATTTGAAGCCTTGAAGATGAAGGAAGCAGAAACCATTGAGGACTTTGCTGGACGTATGAGTGCAATCGTCTCTAAAGCAAACAGCCTTGGGGCTGTTTACGAAGACAAGAAACTAGTCAGGAAGTTTCTTGGTTCAGTTCCTGATCGATTTTTACCAATAGTGGCCTCTATTGAACAACTCGCTGATTTGAATACTATGTTATTTCAAGATGCTATTGGCAGGTTACGTGCATATGAAGAAAGGATCAAACCTTGTGTAAAGTCTCAAGTACCCAAGAATGATCAGCTTCTACTGTCTTATAGCGAGTGGCAGGCGAAAAAGAAACAGGAGCAGAAAGGCAGTGGGCGTGGCCGAGGGACAGGCAATGCTGACAATCGAGGCCAAGGAAGGGGACGAGGCCGATCAGGAGGTCGAGGCCGAGGTCTTGGTCAAAATCAAAACGTGTCACAGCAAAGAAACCAATCAGGAAAAGATCGGTCAAAAGTAAAGTATTTCAAATGTGATAACATGGGACACTTTGCATCTGAATGTCCTACAAGAAGAAGGGACGAAGAAGTTAATCTAGCACAAGCTCAAGATGACGAGCCGGCACTACTAATGACTGTTCAAGTAGGAACAGTTTTCTTAAATGAAGAAAGCGTGATACCGAGTAAGTATACTTCGGTTCAAAACAAGCATTTGTGGTTTCTAGACAATGGTGCTAGCAACCACATGACAGGGAATGAAGAATTCTTCTCTAACTTGGACAGCAATGTGGCTGGTCAAGTTCGTTTTGGTGATGGGTCATGTGTGGAGATAAAGGGTCGAGGCTCAATTGTATTGGAGTGTAAGAATGGAGAACAAAGGGTGCGATCGGATGTCTACCTTATTCCATCCTTACGAAGCAACATAATTAGTCTTGGTCAAACTACTGAAGCTGGATGCAAGGTATTGATGAAAGACAATTTTCTGTGGTTGTATGAGAGAAGTGGAACCCTCCTCATGAAGGTACCAAGATCTCTAAACTGACTTTATAAAATTGAATTAAAGATTGCTTCACCGGTTTGTTTACTTGCTAATATTGATGACCAAGCTTGGCTATGGCAAGCACGCCTTGGTCATTAGAACTTTGATTCCATTAAACAATTAGCAGCAAAAGGTATGGTACAAGGAGTTCCAAGAATCACACACACCAGTAAGATTTGTGACTGCTGTTTGGCTGGCAAACAGTCACGCCTTCCATTCCCTGTTCAGTCTAGTTATCGAGCTTCTCAACCATTGGAGTTGATTTATGCAGATGTGTGTGGACCAATCACACCTACCACACAAGGAGGAAACAGTATATGTTTCTTATTGTCGATGATTTTAGTCGATTCATGTGGGAATATTTGATTAAAACAAAAGATGAAGTTCTGGATTGTTTTAAAAAGTTTAAAAGTTTGATCGAGATGAACCTAGGTTTGAAGGTGAAGAATCTAAGAACAGACAACGGAGGTGAATTCTCATCTTGAAATTTTACTAATTTTTGTAATGAAGCAGGCATTACACATCAGTTCACTACTCCTTACACACCCCAACAAAACGGGGTTGTGGAAAGGAGAAACAAAACCATTCTTGGCACGACTCGGTGTTTACTCAAGGCCATGAAACTCCCACAAAACTTTTGGGGAGAAGGAATTAGACATGCTGTCTACCTGTTAAACCGGTCACCTACACAAGCACTAAAAGACAAGACACCGTATGAGGTTTTAAAAGGAAGGCGACCGAATCTGGAACACCTAAGGGTGTTTGGCTGTGTGGGACATGTAAAGGTTCCAACCAGTGCGCTAACCAAGCTGGATAACAGAAGTTCCAAGATGATTCATCTAGGAACCCAACCGAATACAAAGGCGTACAGGCTTTATGATCCTAAAAGGAGGAGGATTGTGGTGAGCCGGGAATGTAAAATTCGAGGAAGACAAAAAGTGAGACTGGAATTCTTATCTGGAACAGTATGAAACAAATGGTCCTGAATGGACTGAATTTTTAGTTCAGCTGAATTCGAGCCAAACAATGGCTGGATAGACTGAACAAGCTGCAAATGAAGATGAAGTTCACTCTTTTAGTCCAGACACGAGCAGCCCTGTCACGGACAGCAGCTCAATCGGTACTGGCAGCTCCCTTGAAGTAGGTAATGGGATCAACAGCCCACTTACAGCAGATGTAAATGGGTCAAACAGCCCATTTGCAGAAGATTTATCTGGACCAGTTGAAGGCTCTGTTGAGAGTGTGAGCCCAACTAATTTTGGTGATCGGAGCAGCTCACACTTTGTTCAGAGACGTGGGCCTATTCAACCAGAAAGCAGTGGACCTGGCAGTCCACCTCCTCTTGATCTAGATGCTTATGATGATACTCCACCACGGGGAATTCGGGCTGTGGGGGATGTTTATGCGAGGGCCTCACGGTTAAACATTGAAGATGTTAATCTTCTATTGTTGGAGGGTGAGCCTTTAAACTACACTGAAGCAGCCAGTCATAGAGCTTGGGTGGAAGCTATGTCTAGTGAAATTGCATCTACCGAGAAAAATAACACCTGGAAGCTCACGACTTTACCCCCCTAATCAAAAATCCATAGGGCTGAAATGGGTTTACAAACTGAAGAAGGATGCGAATGGCAATGTCACTAAGCACAAGGCACGACTTGTAGCAAAGGGTTATGTGCAACAACCCGGAGTGGATTTCGATGAAGTTTTTGCTCCGGTGGCTAGACTCGAGACAATTCGTCTGATTCTTGCTTTAGCAGCTCAACAGGGCTGGCAATTTCACCATCTTGATGTGAAGTCCGCTTTTCTTCACGGTGAACTCAAAGAAGAAGTTTACGTTTCACAGCCAGAAGGGTTTGTTCAGAAGGGCAGGGAACACATGGTTTATCGCTTGTCAAAGGCTCTATATGGCCTTCGTCAAGCACCTAGAGCTTGGAATATTCGATTGGATAATGTTCTAAAACAGATGGGTTTTCAGAGATGTAAACAGGAGCAAGCTGTCTACAAAAGAAACTCAAATAAAGATCACTTGATTGTGGGGGTGTATGTGGACGATTTGATCGTCACTGGCAGCAACCAAAGTGAAGTAACAGCGTTCAAACAGCAAATGAAGGCTGCATTTGAGATGAGTGATCTCGGTCCTTTGTCCTACTACTTAGGAATCGAGGTAACTCAAGGTGTTAACGGTATTGCAATAAGGCAAAGTGGGTATGCAAAGAAGATACTCAAGGAGGCTGGATTATGGGAATGTAATGCAGCTAAATTTCCCATGGAACCAGGGTTAAAGCTGTCTAAAAGTGAAGATGGAGAACCTGTTAATGCAACGGATTACAGAAAGTTGATTGGCTGTCTGCGATACTTAACCCACACCCGACCAGATCTGTCCTATTGTGTCGGGTATGCTAGTCGTTTCATGCAAACGCCTAAAGGCGCCCACTTAAAAGCAGTAAAACAAATTTTGCGTTACGTGAAAGGAACAACAGAACTGGGAATCGTTTATCAAAGAAGCAACAACAGAATACTGCATGGTTTCAGCGATAGCAGTCATTCGGTAGATGTTGATGATGGATGAGACACAACGGGGCTGATTTTCTATTATAATGAGGGGCCAATAGCATGGAATTCACAGAAGCAAAGAACGGTGGCCTTATCATCTTGTGAGGCCGAGTTTATGGCCGCTACCTCAGCCGCTTGTCAAGCAATATGGCTGAGGCGTGTTTTGGCAGAATTGACAGGTTGGAAGGAAGAGCAAGTGGTGATTAGAGTTGATAACAAATAAGCCATTGCACTGATGAAAAATCCCGTGTTTCATGGGAGGAGTAAACATATTGACACTCGTTATCATTTTATAAGGGAGTGTGTTGAAAGGGGGCAAATTAAAGTGGAACATATTAGTGGGGATCAACAAAAGGCTGATATCCTTACTAAAGCATTGCCAAGAATCAAATTTGGAGAAATGACAGATCATATTGGAGTAACAGTCATAAAGTGAAAGGACCTGACGAAGTGAAGACCGAAATTAAGGGGGTGATTATTAATTAATTTCAGTAAAATCAATTATGGAGTGCAAGATCTTTTATTTATGGAATACAGCGTTTTTCTTTTTAGGAGTCTAATTTTTAGTATTTTACAGCTGTTTCTTTATGTTTTGCTCTTTATATAGAATAGGTATTCTATGTAATTTTTCATTCAAAAAATTTCTGTTTTTTCATTCAAGAATAATAAGAAGTGGGCTGACAGTTTAATCTTCACCACTGTCTTCTTTGCTTTTGCTTACTGATCTGATTGTTATCTTCTAACAAAAAAACCTCTGGTATAATGGTATAAAAAGTTCAAATATTGCACATCTAAGTTGATGAAACATGGGATAATGTATACATAATCCACCTAAGTTATAAAAATTCCGTTGAGGCCACCTAACTATTAAAACAAAACAAGTGAGAAAATTTTTGAAATTAAGGGCATTTTTGTCATCTTACAAATTCCGACAAGCTTTTCAGCCATAACTGCAAAACCAGATTGAGAAATCTCTAAAATTGTTTAAATAGTTAGCTGGCCTTAATGAGACATTTATAAGAATTGGGTGGCCTATGTATTCATCGTCCCATAATACATAGTTAATAGGGATTGAACTCTTCATAAGCTTACCTGCATTTGGAAACAAAAATTATGGCAGACCGAATGCCCATGTCTTCCATTCGTGATAATATATGAACCAGATAAACATCCTTCACAGTTTTGGGAATAAATACATACTGCTGTTTGAGAGTGTCAACTGTTTGAAAGCCTTCATAAGCTTCATAAAAGTATGCTTTATTTGCAGAAACCTCAAGTAATGATTGGAGGTTGTCTGTCATTGTTGCAGAAAATAATAAAGTTTGTCGATTTTTAGGTAAACTATTGAATACCACCCTTAATTCTTCTTCAAAACCAACATCTAGAACTCTATCTGCTTCGTCCAACACTAAGAACTGAAAATTCATATCAGGGTTAGTAAACAATCAACAAATGAACAAAGGAATAATGTATACATAGGCCACCCTAAAGCTTTACGATAAAACCACCCAAATATTAAAACAGCTTAATGCTTACATAGACCACCCAATACTCGATCTGGATTTGTATATGCAAATTCCAACTAAAATTGCAGCGAAGTTGTGAAATAACAGAAATACCCCAACCTTTACGGTCGTTACCACCTCTAGAGTTGTAAAATGAAAAATGGGGTCCATATTATACTCAAGTTCTCTTTTGATGACCCCAAATATTAAACATGACATACAATTATCAATTTGGTTAGTTGATGCAAGTCTCGACCGAAAACATGACACAAAACAGTAAATGATAACTTTGGCCCCGAACTTTATATCTTTTTGCTAATCAAGAGTTGTAAAACAACTTCAATCTACACAATTATTTTTTGGCAATCCATCTAAAGTAGAATCCTTCATTCCTTTGCACTGTAGATGTGACAAACGCTTAGTTGAATTGGCTTGTTTATCATTTTTACTGTCTTTCTAGAAGCTTTTGCCCTTAGTTCACCTAGTACTTGTTTGCCAATCCGTCTAGAGTTAATTCATTGGCATTTTTATATTTTACAACTCTAAATGTAGCAATGCTACTATTATCTTAAAGTTTTCCATTGACAAACAAAACCAAATAGATACGTTGAATATTTGAGAATATTCAGGTGAGACTAAACATAAATTATCCAACAGATAAACAAAAAGTTCCACAAGTGATACCTTGGTGTTGGAAAATACAGCAGGAATATCAGGATTCTGATCAATAAGAACTTTAATTCTACCAGGAGTAGCAATCACCACATGAGGACGTTGCATCAACGTCTGCGCTTGGTTAATCATATCCATCCCACCAACTATCACTGCACATCTCAAATTCAAGCATGATCCAAGTGCCTTAAACTGTTCCGCCAGCTGGTATGCAAGCTCACGGGTGGGAGTGACAACCAGGCAAAACACACCATACGGATCCTCAGCGAGACGATGGAGAACAGGCAAGGCAAATGCTGCTGTTTTACCACTGCCAGTTTGGGCTAACCCTAACACGTCTTCACCAGCAAGGATACGAGGGATGCAATGTTGTTGAACAGGAGTTGGTTTTTTCATGCCTAGCTCTTTGCAGGTTTGGAGTGCCCAATCTGAAAGCCCTAGGTCAGCAAAAGTGAGTCGCTTACTGTTAACATTTGATGAGGTGTCTTTAACGAATTGGGGCTGGTCGGAGCTAGGGTTATCAGAAACAGTGGTTGTGATGGCAGCACGGTTCAAAGATGGTTTCCGAGAAAATAACGGGAAGTTTTCATCGATTTGATCTCCTTGTTCAGTCATTGTCACTCACAGCCTCTGTAATGAAAAGCAGCAAGCAAATTCAGTGGTGTTCACCGGTTAGGTTTTTGGTTTCCTACGTTTAAAATTATATATTATATTACCAGCGGTGAGTGTAACAGCTGGTAATATCAATCTCAGCCGTTGGATCTTCCTGAAACACAATCCTGACCCTTTAAACTCGGCAGTTTTAGCGGTTGCAGGATGGTTTTAAGCAGTTTCTTGAGACCTGCGATTTTTGAGGGTGCAGTTAATGGACAGACTGGATTTTAGCAGGACTGCATCGTGGGGTTGTAGTTAACCCTGTAACCGTTTCCCGTCCTCTATAAAAGCAGCCAAGAAATCAATTGAAATGTGCGTTATCACATGTTGCTGTTAAATAGTTTGTACCTGGATCAAATAGCAACCAAGAAATCAATGGAAATGTCTGTCACTGCTTCATCACATGTTAAAAGACCTGCAAAAAGAAGCGTATTGATCATAATTTTAGTTCAATTTTGTATTATATACGCACTAAATTTGTTAATTTTGTCAAAACATGTTGCCAATATTCATGATCCTGTCACAGTTCGCATGTTTAGTGACTCTAAAGTCGAGGTATGTAATGACGATTTGTTATGCCAGAGTAAATACCATCAATGTGATTTCATGTAATTGTGTTTATTGTTAAATACATTTTATTGCTCTCGCGAATGCCTTTCAGGGGAAAACTATATTGGGGAGAGGAATTACCTCTATATCAGATGTTGAACAGTTTCTACAGGAGTTTGAATGAAAGGGAGTTTATGTACCTTAAAACGTTCTTAAATGATAGAGGCAAGAAAATGAAGTATGTCGATTCTTGTAGAATAAGAGAGGGAAGATAGAAAAATATAGTTGAAGTAATCTATTTTAGTAATTAGTAATTTTTTTCCTCATTGATTGATTTCAATATGTCAATTCTACAAGTCATTCCTAATTGAAAGATTTCAATTAAACACATAGTAATTACTTTCTATTTGAAGATCCTAATTAGGTAGTTGTTTCCTTTTTGAAAGTTTTCATTCATATAAATTTGTCATATTCTTTCAAAAATAATACTATTACTTAGAGTCTAATAAAGTAACTTTGTATAGTTAAATCAAAATCAATTGTTGAAATTGAATATTTGAATCAGTGTCAATGTTTAGAGTTGTTTTTTAAGTTTCGTATATAATAAAAGTATAAGAGTGATTATTATTTATTTATTTATTATTATTTAAAAATACCTAATTATGATTTTTATACTAATAATTTGTGTGTATATCTTTTCATGTTACATTAATCAATGTGACTTTCACGTTTACTTTTGATGCCTTTTTTTGTAGATATCACCATAAAATGTTGGCAGAAATAGATGTCCCAATGGTATATATAATGTTTATAGTGTAAAACTATTAGAGATTTTCTCTTACATTCGTTGTTTTCTTATTTTCTGTGTAAGTTACACGACAGAAATGATGTAGAGCTTGTTGATTGCAATACTCACTTCAGCCCCTCGAAATCACATCTTCATCGAGAAATAAACAATGAGGTGAGTTTTATGTTTTTACATATGTATCAGAATGTCAGTCTGGGTACATTTGCTAATAATTTCAAAATTTTAAAAAACAACTTATTAGTAAAATTGCTTTAATTATAAACAAAAGAAATAAACATGTAGAAAATAAAAAACAATTGTGAATGCATTTATATAAAACTGTTCTATAAAACAATAGGAATAATGTAAAATGTTTTTCTTTGTAAATTTAATAAAATGAGTTATTAATACTAGTCCTGTAAGTTGTATCATTAAATTAGTAATTTTGATTTTGATAGCTTCTGTTTGACAATTGAACCAAAAGAATGTTAGCCTTTTTCAATGAAAATAAAGAAGGTTTGCATAAATTGTATACTTAATCATGTCGAGTACTTATTACCATTGGATGAAGCTGCCAAGGTGACTTATTTTATTTCTTTACTTATTTATTTTATTTGGGGTCGTATCTGAAAATCTCAATTAAAATGTTATGTATTTACTGGAATTTATGTATTTAGCTGAACTTATGGTTTTTGGGTTTTCATGTCAGATTAAATTAAAGGTTAACGATTAACAAGACGAAGGTCAAGGTAATAGGGAAATTATCAAGCTTGGTTATCATTTTTCGCCTTACAGCTCTAAGTTACAAATTAATGAAGAGGTCTTGTAGCTTTCTATTGATGCACATTAAGATTTAACCGATGAGAATACATTATCTGAATATTTAATCTTGCATCACTGTTCTACTTTAATATATGACTGTTTTTTGTTCTTTGATGTATGACTGTTGTTTGTTCTTTAATGTACCATAAGTGTTTATCAATTTCTACATCACTATTCTACACATAAGAAAATGCCTAATTATACAGATAAAACAACATATACGAGTACTTAGAAAAAAACCCAAACAAACAATTAGCAAAGTTACCTGATATCGTAACCATCAATGTACAAAAACATAAAGTAATTACCAACAAAAACAAACCTTCTTGAACAAAGAAGATGAAGTACTTATCATTTAATAATACTAGAACACTTAGCAATGTACTTATTATATAATAATAAATAGTTAAGTCATAAAGTTGCAATATATTTTTATATGAGAGCTATCAACAAACAAAAAGATTAGCTAATCTGATGCATGAACTCTACAAGCACACACAAACACTTACGGTGATCAATGAAACTAGGAGCTAAAGAGGAAGAAAAGAGATCCTCATAAAATAATAAAAGTGATGCATTGAATCTGTTAAACGAAACACTCAGATTGTTTGAAGATGAAACGATTTAATCCCTAAATCAAGTAGACTGGCTCCAAAACTTTTTTATTTGATTTTGATCCAAAATTAAGATCAAAACCATGCCGACATCCCTCTTTACTATAGTATATATTCTAGATAAATAGATCTAAATTTGCAAATTCTTCCAATTTATAACAAAACCATATGTTTAAATCACGAAAATCATATAAAATAACAAATATATACATATAGATACAACTTACCCATCACAACAAATATCTCCTGCATCAGCAACAATGTTAATAAGCATTGTTATGAACCTCCATCAATGAGTCAATGACAAACTGCATTCCTTCTTCCTGTGTGCACTTAATCCTGTCAACATAATTGGATACCAATTTTTATCTTGAGTCTTGATAATCATCACTACATATAAATTCCAACCCGAATCAAACAAAACAAATTTACTTATTATAAATGATAACTAAACTAATTCTCGATGAATGATAATCATTACAAATTAATTTCAACCTAAATTCCAACCATATGATGTTGTGTATGCACCTAGGGTGTTATAAATGCATTCAATCTATTTCACATTGTAAGAAAAGCAAATAAACTTTGATAATTTTCGTGTGGTAAGGCTTCATCATTCTAAAAATTGTTATATCAACTCTATCAATGAGATACAGAACAATTTGTACCTTAATTGTAACATCAAACGTTCCAAATGACTGTCTTCGGCCATTTCAAGGAAACTAACATCATTCAAAATGTTTGCTTTGACTTGTATAATCTATAAGCGTAGACCCTAAAATCGGTCTAAGTGTAAGCAACAGAAAACCCTAAACTATCACAACATCAACATTAAAGCCATTTAATAGAAATACATAAGAACACATACACGAATGTAATCTACATACGCAAAAACATTAAAATTATGCATTCATTTTACGAAAGTAGATCAGAAGCTGTAAATCTAGGATTAAAGGAAAGGAGTAAAACATACATCAAATTGTTTGCTTCGTCCCAAATAAGCCACCATTTAACCCTTAATCGCTTTAAGTGTCATCGATTCAAACCCTGAAGTTGTGAAAGATGAATATGCAGACCTTTTAAGTAAAAGAATGTAACAAACGACAAACAAAATCACATCAACAAAGCGGGAAATCGTTTAAATCGTCTTGACGAAGAAGAAACCCTAGAACTTTGAACACAGGGAGAGTTAACGCAAGAAAATGAAAACCATCAAATAAACTGAAGTTGATTAGGTTATTAGGTTTTAGCACACACGGGTCAAACGAAATAATCAAGTATTACTAAATGGGGTGAGTGGGAGATTGGGCTTTGAGCTACACTCGAGTTCAAGGCTTCAAGTAGCCCATTTTTTTAAATGGAGCCTTTTATCACTTCGAAATACAAAAATAAAAAAAAAATACAAATAAGCTTTATTTTAATACCAGAAATACAATTTCGTTTAAATGAATAACATCATGCGAGAATAAGTAAAAAAAAAACTAAAAAAATTTCAGTTTATTATTCAAGATATAACATATGCTATAACTGTTATTTACCTGTGGTTTGTATTTTATAAAAATATCTTATTAACGTATCTTATTCATCAAAAAACCTCCTATTCTAATAAAAGGATAATTGGTTACCACATGGCATGTTTCTAACACCTTGGTTGCCACTTGGCAATTTTAAGAGGATTTAATTCCTATTATTCCCGCCCATTTGAATAAGACAAAGTTATAACACGCTGCAGGACCGTGTGAGAGAGTTAACTACAATTAGTTTCACAATGAGGAGAGATCTTAGATAACTTAACAGTTCAAATAAAGAACTGGATACTTATCTGATGATATAAAAAACACAAGTAAATATAAAGACAGAACAAAAACACAAGATTTGGTCTGCTTTTGGTGGAGTATATCTTTGGTCTCCTGGTTTAATTAATATCAGATGATGCTCTTATCATGTTGTGCTCTCATGTTGCAAGTCAAGCTTTAAAAGAGATTGCCTTTAGCAAGTTTGCATCCTACAAACATTAAACTTATGAAGTTTCAATTTTCTATTGGGTTTGGATTGTAAACTCAGTCTTTGTATTAGTATAATATTTTACTAAAATGTCATTTGTTTTAAGCAATCACGGGTTTATATTATTTTGTTTTTTAAAATAATTGTTTTGAGATAGGAATGTAGCTGTAAAATCGAAGCAAATGTAATAAACACAACAAGCATTAATTTCCATTTGATTTTAAACTAATTATGGTTTATTAAAATGTAAAAAAGACAATTGTGACAATTTATCGTATTAAAATACCCGGCCACCGGACGGGTATAAAACTAGTTTCTTCACAAACGAACCATAAAACCAAACTAAATTCAGATAGTTCAAAACCGAACCAAAAACCGAATTCAAATTCGATTCAACTCTCAGTTTGAACCGAAAAACCGACTCGACAACTTCAAATATTTAAAACAAACCATGAAACTAATTCTAATGAGGTATTTGTGGTTTTGACAAACTATAACTGCTTAAATTCAACACACAAAACTATATGATGATCAATAAAGAATTAAATGTTACATAAATGTTTCAAAGGAGTACTGTAGGTTTTACTTATTGGTCGGCTAGTTCAATTTGATTACGGAATTATTCACAGAAGGTTATATATAAGCCATTAATCCTTCAATTTGTACTTCGAAAACACTACTCATTTAACCTAAAGAGATAGTGTAAGTATCGGAATTCTTGATGTTACCTGATTCCGGTGGCTGTTTGCAATGTTTAGGTTGCGTGAAAGGAAAAAGAGAGACTACAGATTCGACTTTCTAGTGGTGACAGAAGGAGACGATGACCGGAAGGCGATGAACGGGCGGCGGTGAGTGGTCAACCGATTGTCCGATTGAGTTCAGAGTTAGGGTTTAAGCACTTTCCTGAAGTTGTGGTTGAACGATTAACTATTTGACTTTTGTTGATTCTTATCGGGTTAGGTTAGACATGGGAAAAAACCCGAACCGCCGGTTTGTATACCGATTTGGTAGCCCCACACTTAAAACCGGTAATAAAAACCGGTTTGTTAAAACAAAAACGGTTTCAAACCGGTCCTAATCAGTTTGACAGGTTCGAGTATTCGGTGAGCGAAACCGGTTTGTGACCCGAACCAGTTTGACCCCATCACAAAAAAAAAAGCGATTCGGTTATGAACCCGAACCGGTTTGTACACCTCCAGGTTAGGAGATATGGGTAGATTGCTTTAATATAACTTAAAGTAAGATCCATTCATAACTTGTTCTTCATAAAATATGTGACTGGTTATCTTATATTATTGAAGATGGTTGTAGGTGATTGTGAGTGAAAGAGGTAGAAATTTATGAAGATTGTACCATGTTTCTCTATATTTAGGGTAACACGGTACAACGCTCGTAAATTTTTTAATATTTTTGAAAATGGTTATGAGTGTATAAGAGAGAAAATATAATGATAAATGTATGAAAAAAATATTATTTAATTGAAAAGAAGAGAGAAAAATAATAATGTTTAGTGTGATTGTAATGATGGGGAAAGGGGATTGATTGTGAACGCTCTAAGTGTGACACCCTACATAAATCTCACATCGGCCGTGGACAGGAAAGATTCCTGGTTCATAAGGAATGTCCGGTCTCTAATATCACCAAAGCGTTTTGGGCGTATTGGCTGTGGATGAGAGGAGAACTCCACAGTTAAGCGTGCTCAAGTGGCAGCAATCCAAGGATGGGTGACCTCCATGGGAAGTTTTCACCCGGACAACCAAAAACAAATCCGTGAACTCCTCGTGGGCAAAGCGGACAATATTGGTGGTGTGAGAGGCCGGGTGTTACAGAATGGTATCAGAGCCACTCCTGTGCCGTTCGGGATGTGGGACATACCTCATCGAGAATGGTGACTTCTCGGGCTCATCGAGGATGATGAGTCCAAAAGGGGGATGATTGTGACACCCTACATAAATCTCACATCGGTCGTGGACAGGAGAGATTTCTGGTTCATAAGGAATGTCCGGTCTCTAATATCACCAACGTGTTTTGGGCGTATTGGCTGTGGATGAGAGGAGAACTCCACAGTTAAGCGTGCTCAAGTGGCAGCAATCCAGGGATGGGTGACCTCCTGTGCCATTCGGGATGTGGGACATACCTCACCGAGAATGGTGACTTCTCGGGCTCATCGAGGACGATGAGTCCAAAGGGGGGATGATTGTGACACCTTACATAAATTTCACATCGCCCGTGGACAGGAGAGATTCCTAGTTCATAAGGAATGTCCGGTCTCTAATATTACCAATGTGTTTTGGGCGTATTGGCTGTGGATGAGAGGAGAACTCCACAGTTAAGCGTGCTCAAGTGGCAGCAATCCAGGGATGGGTGACCTCCCTGGGAAGTTTTCACCCGGATAACCAAAAGCAAATCCGTGAGCTCCTCATGGGCAAAGCGGACAATATTGGTGATGTGAGAGGCCGGGTGTTACAGAATATACCAATCTGTCACACCCTCAATTTCCACAAACGGGGTACTACCGTTAGGCGTGTGACTTCCAGGATCTCAGCCACTAGTTACACCAAATGAAACGTTAATTATAAATCATAGTTATTTATTAACGTTTAAAATATCCCAAAAGCATAGTTATTAACGTAAATATAATAGTAATTGCGGAAGCATAAATAAATCTTTAACCGGCGCAACACGCGTAAAATAAATAAATGAAATTTATTGAAATGTTGTAAATAAATCACGTGCGACGATGAATGCATGGATGAAATGTTCCTAAGCGTGCGAGTCTTGTGAACCTGAAAGAAACATGCTAAAGTGTCAACATAAAGTTGGTGAGTTCACAGAGTTTACAGAAAACAGTAATTGTCAGTAATGAAATCCAGATTTAGTAATCAAAGCATATAAGTAGGTAGCTAGCCTACAACAAGTCACTATGTGTATGAATTTCGCGACCGAGCTAAAAGTAATAATGTAATGAATGCCCCGGCTGTGGGTACCAGACCACAGCACTGTATAACAGGCTAACCATTCACCCGTTTGACCTCCAGTCAAGCTAGCGCGACTAGCCCGGGTGGAATTTGTCAAACCCAGTTGATCTACTAACAATCACCTCGCTAATACCATATTAACGGTCCGAATGAGGCGTAGTGGTAACACCATAGTACACTAGTATATGCAGTATTACAAATCTAAGTAATGTACAACATATGAAAACAACATGTTTCTCTCCCCCAAAAGGGAGTATAGTATGAAAAGTAGGGCTGTAAACTCACCTTAAATGCACAGCAACAGATAATTGCAAACAAAAGCGATTAGGTTTCCAAACAACCTGAATTTCAGTTAATATATAATTAGTATTAATTATTAATTATAAACATAAGGACTGTACGATTTCGCGTTCACGGTTCGGTTACAGTACGGTTACTGATTGCTTCCCCATTCACAATCAATCATACCCAATACATGATCATATACAACAATCTTAACCATGCACACACATATTGTTTATATTATATCCTACATACCTAAGCATATAACAGACCTATGCACATCAAGCACACACCAACGAACATCACCACAACCTCATCAATCTCCAAAATTCTCGGTAGAGATCTAACACCCAACCACACCCCAACCAAAACCCACGACCACCCCACACACACACCCTCATATGCATCATACATAAGTTAGCACCACTCTAACCCAAAATATATATATGTAGGTATATATCAAAGACATTGACACCCAAGCCAAGCATCCGCAAGAACAACATAAGCATATGTACAATTCACGAGTCAACGGCATGCATTGACCTCCCTTCCCCTCATGCGCCTAACTTGACCACCCAAGCGCCTAACTTGACCACTCAAGTGCCTAACTTGACCACCCAAGCACCTAACTTGACCACCCAAGCGCCTAACTTGACCACCCAAGCACCTACCTTACCACCCTCTCGTCCATATTCGAAGCCCTCCCTAAAACCCTATTTCGTTACTTCCGCCACCTCCATTTCTTGCTACGGTTTTTCACCTTCGAATCACCTGCCATTGTCGACCTCACCACCGTGCGCGAGACACACCTCCGGGAACCGCAAATCCAACGAGAACAGTTGTTCGGTGAGTCTTTTTGTTCGTCTTACGTTACGGGTTCGATTAGTGGGTGATTGTGACACCCTACATATATCCCACATCGGTTGTGGACAGGAGAGATTCCTGATTCATAAGTAATGTCCGGTCTCTAATATCATCAACGCGTTTTGGGCGTATTGGCTGTGGATGAAAGGAGAACTCCACAGTTAAGCGTGGTCAGGTGACAACAATCCGGGGATGGGTGACCTCCCTGGGAAGTTTTCACCCAGGCAACCAAAAGCAAATCTGTGAGCTTCTTGTAGGCAAAACGGACAATATTGGTGATGTAAGAGGCTGGGTGTTACACTAAGCCCATTAGTTATTCGATCTTTAATCTTTAAGTTAATTACACGACAGGTCTTTGTGTTTAGTCATGTTTTCACTTTCGATCCTCGGGTTTGAAAAATTACAAGGTCGATCTAAATGTTTGTCAAAACGTAACGCAAAATGTCCCCAACGTGGATGATCGTTATCTTTTTCAGTTAATTTTTAAAAATGACTAAAATACCCTTTGTGAAAATATACATATTTATAAAATTCACACCCCAATCGTTACCCACCTTCTCCCCCACCCCACCATATTCCACCCCACCCAAAAATTATTCTCCTTCCTTAAATTCAACTACAAAGAACAACCATAACAACTCCGGCGAAAACTCCACTGACAACCCCATCAGAAATCGAAACACCGCCACCATCCCCACCACAATTGGTTTGCAACTACCATCTCCAACACCATGGATCGCCACCTCGAATCCAGTCAAGGTTAGGTCTGCAATGTTGGTGAGAGGTGATGTTTTTGTTACCACAAATCTACCACTTGACGTTTTTTGTGAAGTTTCGATGAGATAGAAATGATGGTAGTGGGATACAGTGGTGGGCTGTAGTGGTGGATTGAAAAAGAGGATGAAGGGAGGGGAGGGGGCTGTGGTAGAGAGGGAGAGAAAGAGAGTTGGACTAAGGTGGTGGGCTGCAGTGGTGGGCGGCGGTAGGTGTGGCAGTGGGGTGCGGCGGTGGGGTCTGGTAGGATGATGGTGGTGGTGGTTTGGTTAGAGTTTTAAGGTTGAAGATGAAGTTATGGGTTCCATCTTTAATAAATATTGATTTTTTTAATGGTCAGGGGTGTTTTGGTCATTTTACTAGGCCTAAATAGAAAAGGATAACGACCATCCACGCCAGGGACCTTTTGTGTTACGTTTTGACAAACCTGTGGACCGACCTTATAATTTTTTAAACCTGTGACATCCGGTAATTTTCAGTTACCAAACTCCGTTAGTTCCGTTAAGTCTTGCATACACGTGTCGTGCACACACACTAGTTGTCGTTGAACATTGGTGACTTAACAATAATCAGTAATGTTAAATTGATGATAATTAAGTTAACAATGTGATTATTAAGTTATGCTTATGTGATTTAAATGTTAACTGTAATTTTATCGCGTAACGTGAAAACGTGTATATTTATTTCGTGTGTCTTGTGATAAATGGAAATTATGCATGATTGTTATTTGTGATTAATAATAATTGTGTTTAGTAGTTAAAAACTATTTAAAAACTATTCAAAAAGCCTAATCTTTATAAAATACAAAATGCAAGGGTTTAAAGGGTATTTATGCAAAATTAAATTAATAAAACAAAAACTCCAACCCTAATCCCACCCTATGGCTGCGATCGACCTCCCCACATCCACAAACCTATGATTTCAGCCAAGAACAAGCATTCACATTCGATTTTGGACCGATTTCAAGCATCACAACAAGTTAGAATCATCAATTGCGAGCCATTACACGTTTAAAGGTTAGATTTTTACATGTTTTTGATGATTCTTCATGTTGGCCGAATGTTCCATGCGAAAACTGCAATTGGTGGTCGATTGATGCCTAGTTGTTGATGTTAATGTGTTTACTAGATAGATTACATGTTAATTAACGTCAAATATGCAATAAAGGTTGGATTTTTACAAGTTTTTATGGAAATTACATTAGGGCCGAAACCCTAATTCGAAACTTGCAATTGGAGGCCGATTTATTGATGTTGGTTGGTGTTATTATGTTAGTTGGATTGTATATATGCTAGTTAACGTCGATTATGCAAGAAAGCTATGATTTTGATACGTTGTTCATAGGTTACTAATAATAGTAACTTTATTTTGCATGAATTGATGATTGGATGATGTATGAATGTTATGGATGTGTTTGTGATGGTGATTAGATGCTAGGTTGATGATATGAACAATTTAAAATCAAGAAGATGTCTTATAGTTCATACATTGCTAAAAATAGTAACTTTTGGTGTTGAACATTGATGAATCATGATGATTAGGTGTTGTTGATCATGTTTAAATGTTGTCATGGATTTGGATTGGTATATAATTGATGAATCCACGAATGTCTTGGGTGTTTGATGAAATTGGGATGTACTTTCCCAAAAGGGAAACTTTAATTGTGCAAATCCTTGAATTGGATGATTTGAGCATGTTTGGGATATTAGGATCATGCTAGTGTGTTCATGGATGGTTTCTAAGGTGATGAAATGTGTTGTTTAGGTTATAGGGATGTTGATTTGGTTTGTTACCTGTTTTGGCCTGTTGTGATTCGCATGACTTATGTGATATCTAGTTGTATGATGATCTAGGTAGTACATGTGGTTAATGAAGTGCTATATGTAATCAAGTTGTATGTGAACATGTATGATATGCTGTTGTGTTAGTATTAACGAGTTATCACCTATAATGTCACCAACGGGTCAAACGGGTCAACTGGGTCAAATGTGTCTTGTCTTTCTAAAACCTTGAGTTCTTTGGGTTGTAAAGCACTTAGGGTTTCATATTGATTCTGTGTACACGTACTTATGTACTCATGTGTTCTAGGTGACCTTTGAAGGTTGTCTTTCCCCTCTTTCTTTCAAGTTAAGCTCTAAGTTAATTCTTGCGCGCATCAGGTGAGTTCTTGCCCCACTCATTTTACATAATCTCTTTTGGGGGAGATAGCATACTGTTGATCACAAACGCTTTTATATATGAGTGTGTATAATATTGATATAGTGCTGTTTACCATGGAAAGTCCTCACACTTTCGGATTGTTAATATTGACTAGCGGGGAAATTTTGGGTAGTACTACTGGGTCTGACGAGCCCCACCTGCGTGACTCGAGGTCATACGGGTGCAATTTTGTCCTAACTTATATTCGTCACGACCTGGTAAGTCGTGACGGGAGGCAACAAACGTAACACAGTCAGCTTCGATCGCGAAATCACTATGATTAATATTTTTATGTTAATAGACTAGCTATCTATTGCAATACACTACTTATGCTCTGGAAACTGTTGATTGGTTTATATTTTAACGCAAACTCTTGAACTCACCAACCATGTGTTGACTTGTTTAGTATGCTATTCTCAGGTTATGGTTGCCAGTTGCCGAGGAGCACGCACACCAGCATTGTTGAGTTGTCTACATTGCCTTGTTTACAAATTTGGGATTATTTTCATATTAAATAATTGTGTTTGGGGCGCGTTTGTTTTGCGCATTCTCTTTACATACTACTTGTTTTGGGTTTTCTGGTTTTAAAAACGCTTCCGCAGTATTTTAAACGTTAACTCTGGTTTTGTTTATTAATCATATAGAGTCGTTCTTGGTAACTAGTGACTGAGATCCTGGTATGTCACGCGCCTCGCGGTAAAACCCCGCACACGAATTTTGAGGGTGTGACAAAACCTGAGTACCGAAAGTGAAAGCAGACTTAAGCAAATGGGCGTTTTATGTAATTAACTCTTAATCTTTCCATGGATCAAATATAATACAAGCCTTTAAATTTTCTTGAGTTAGTCTGAATTTGAAATATTGGAGGGCTGAACCACATTCTAAATCTTAGAGCAAAAACTCAGCTGAAAACTGAATATGTAATTCATATCATTTTTAAATGATTTCAATTCCCAATTGTTTTTGGATCAATCGATTTTAAAACTGATTACTAAAATCCCATGATGAAAATAGTTTCAAAGGGTTGTTGGGAATTTGGAACGTGTTAGCGTTATTCTTCAGGTATCTATCACATTTTGGTCCAACGATGTGATATAACAAGAAAAAAACTTTTTGTTCAACATTTTCAAAAGACTCATATTTTATTTACTAGTTCAGCGCGAAGTCATACATAAGTTCTACCAAGGATTATCAAACATTTGATGCTAAGTTTCCTCCTCTCTCAATAAACTCTATCAAAGATTGCCAAACATCTCATACCAAGTTTTTTTCTTTTTTTTTTTACCATTTGAAATCATATACGTGTTTACTCAAACCATATACATGAAAAAATTTAGTTTTTAGTTTTTATTTTTCTTATACTAATTTCATGATTCATTCTAGTAGCTTTACTAAGTGAAAATAGTTTTTTTACCATACGTATTTAGTTAAGTATTTGTATTTTTTATGCTATGGAATATGAACATACCATTAGTATTTATATTGTCACTATATTAAAACCCTATTTCGGTGGCTACAGTGCCACCTGTAGGGTTATTTTAGGTGTTTTGCATTCTCTTCGTCCACGTGCCACCTCCCCACCTTGCCACCACACTTCTTTTTCTCCGGTGATTCCATGTTTCTAGAGCATGCACTTCTTCTTCATCGTTTCTCCATATCTTTTCTATCTACCTCATTCCGTTGTCATGGCAATTGGGGAATGTATCGAAGAACGGGATGAGGCGGAGGCAGATGCGAATTAATAGAGATCATGGCGGTGAATATTAAGGTTCAATCGACGTCATTTTTGGGTTCTTTTTGATCTGTTTCTGTTACAGTTATTTGAATTTTTGATCTGTTGTCCATGTATAATTTATCTTTTTGAATGGACTAAATCGATCAACGTTGCCGGGACTTGGCAGCAAGTGCAAATCGACGGCTCAACTTCCATGAATATCAAGTTGTATTCCTTATCCTTTCGCATGATTTTATATGTACGTTGAAGACTAACATCAATTTTATGTTTGTTTTGGTTAACAATCAAGTAAAAAACTGAGTTCCATCTGGTTTGTGGGTGGTTGTTGAGCTATTAGCAGTATGATTCTATGAATTGACGAAGATGGATTAAAGTGAAGGGCACAGATCTAATTATGAGTGCAGGCTTGAATCTTTTCTAATGGGGTTGCTGGTAATTTACATTTCATTTATATTTCATACTGATTGGTAAATTAGTGTATGGTAGATTTTTAATTCTTGCTTGATGAGTAGGTATAAGATGTTATCATTTGATGGTTAGAGACACTTTTTTAGCATTCCTCTTTTACTTCTTACATATTTTGTTTGAACATGTTTTAGAAAATGCTTTAAAATAGACAAATAGGTGTTAAAAGGCTATGCTATAAACGTGATTGAAAATATGGGTTCATCTTTTTTCTCTTACCGTCAGTGGGCACCAAAATAGCACAGCATCATGCGAGTACTTCGATCACTTAAAGTTATTAATTAGGGTACATGTGTGTCACCCTTAAGAAACTGAGGCCGGAAAACTATGATCGAGAAAGAATCCAACAAACCCTTTCATTAAATTTGTCACTTTTTAAAGACTCTATGTTGGACAACATGTTTTCATTATTGTTTCTCATTTCTTGGTGTGATTTAGAAAGAAAGGATGGAGAATGCCATTGACAACACATTATCAGGTTCTATTATATTAGCACAGGAAGATCAAATCCAACAATGTTTGATAAAATTATGGTAAGATTTTTTTGTAGAAGTCAGTCTTCACGCTTATAGTTATGAATGGATCACTATTTTTTTATGTTGGGTTCGTGACATGTGATATGGTTTGAGTGGGTTAAACGACTAAAAGTCATTTGAAACGTATAGTTGTATATTAAATGCCTTTTTGAAAAACTTGATTTTACATATATTTTGTTCACCGAACCTGATGAATCATGAGAATATAAAACGAGTTCAACATTTAAAATCTAATGATATAGATTTGATGTAGATTTTAATGTTTTTGCATGAAACCCAGCAAAAAATATTGATAGAAATCCAAGAATTGAAAGAAAAAATTCACCATTCGGCTAAATAATTAATAGGGATTGAACTCTTGATAAGCTTACCTGCATTTGGAAACAAAAATTATGGCAGACCGAATGCCCATGTCTTCCATTCGTGATAATATATGAACCAGATAAACATCCTTCACAGTTTTGGGAATAAATACATACTGCTGTTTGAGAGTGTCAACTGTTTTAAAGCCTTCATAAGCTTCATAAAAGTATGCTTTATTTGCATAAACCTCAAGTAATGATTGGAGGTTGTCTGTCATTGTTGCGAAAAATAATAAAGTTTGTCGATTTTTAGGTAAACTATTGAATACCACCCTTAATTCTTCTTCAAAACCAACATCTAGAACTCTACCTGCTTCGTCCAACACTAAGAACTGAAAATTCATATCAGGGTTAGTAAACAATCAACAAATGAACAAAGGAATAATGTATACATAGGCCACCCTAAAGCTTTACGATAAAACCACCCAAATATTAAAACAGCTTAATGCTTATATAGACCACCCAATACTCGATCTGGATTTGTATATGCAATTTCCAACTAAAATTGCAGCGAAGTTGGGAAATGACAGAAATACCCCAACCTTTACGGTGGTTGCCACCTCCAGAGTTGTAAAATGAAAAATGTGGTCCATATTATACTCAAGTTCTCTTTTGATGACCCCAAATATTAAACATGACATACATTATCAATTTGGTTAGTTGATGCAAGCCTCGACCGAAAACATGACACAAAACAGTAAATGATCACTTTGCCCTAAGCTTTATATCTTTTTGCTAATCTAGAGTTGTAAAACAACAAAAACTCTCTTCAATCTTCACAATTATTTTTGGCAATCCATCTAAAGTAGAATCCTTCGTTCCTTTGCACTGTAGAAGTGACAAACGCTTAGTTAAATTGACTTGTTTATCATTTTTACTGTCTATCTAGAAGCTTTTGCCCTAAGTTACATAAACTGAACCTAGCACTTGTTTGCCAATCCGTCTAGAGTTAATTCATTGGCATTTTTACATTTTACAACTCTAAATGTAGCAATGCTACTATTATCTTAAAGTTTTCCATTGACAAACAAAACCAAATAGATACGTTGAATATTTGAGAATATTCGGGTGAGACTAAACATAAATTACCCAACAAATAAAAAAAAGTTCCACAAGTGATACCTTGGTGTTGGAAAATATAACAGGAATATCAGGATTCTGATCAATAAGAACTTTAATTCTACCAGGAGTAGCAATCACCACATGAGGACGTTGCATCAACGTCTGCGCTTGGTTAATCATATCCATCCCACCAACTATCACTGCACATCTCAAATTAAAGCATGATCCAAGTGCCTTAAACTGTTCCGCCAGCTGGTATGCAAGCTCACGGGTGGGAGAACAACCAGGCAAAACACACCATACGGATCCTCAGCGAGACGATGGAGAACAGGCAAGGCAAATGCTACTGTTTTACCACTGCCAGTTTGGGCTAACCCTAACACGTCTTCACCAGCAAGGATACGAGGGATGCAATGTTGTTGAACAGGAGTTGGTTTTTTCATGCCTAGCTCTTTGCAGGTTTGGAGTGCCCAATCTGAAAGCCCAAGGTCAGCGAAAGTGAGTCGCGTACTGTTAACATTTGATGAAGTGTCTTTAACGAATTGGGGCTGGTCGGAGCTAGGGTTATCAGAAACGGTGGTTGTGATGGCAGCGCGGTTCAAAGATGATTTCCGAGAAAATAACGGGAAGTTTTCATCGATTTGATCTTCTTATTCAGCCATTGTCACTCACAGCCTCTGTAATGAAAAACAGCAAGCAAATTTAGTGGTGTTCATGATGCGGGCCCAAGTGTTGAAGACCGGACCTTAATGTTTTTGGAGGCCCAAGATCACGCTGCATGAAAAGGCCTCTAAATGGGTTTTTGGGCCACTTTTATGTTTTTTTCTAGTTTTTCGGTTTTGTTTTGGGCTTTTGTTTGGCCCATTGTTGTTTTTTTAGGCCCGTTCAAATTTTGGCTTGTTATTTAAGTTATCCTGATGTAATATGGATGGTCACTTGATCATTTCTGCAAAAAACATTTGTCTTTTCAAATTCGTGACTCTTGGGGTCGAATTTGGGGTTTGGGGTGAAGATCATCACGGGTATTCGCAGAATCAACGTGTTTGAGCTTCGATTTCATTCCGTGCGCTACATCAGTTGGTATCAGAGCCAAATTCCTGGCTCAAAATGCCTCCAAGAAGAAACACCAGGCCAATCGATGAAGTTTATGAACGGGAGTTGGAGCAACGCTTTGTGGCAAGAGTGGAGCAACGATTGGATGAAGTGTTCGATCAATTGTCTGATCAGATGGCTGACTTGATGAATCGTAGAAGGCAGACTCCCAGCAATAGAGATGGGTCTGATTTTGACAATCCATTGTATGATGATGATGGCTGGTCTTCCGAAGGGAACCCAGAAAGGCGACCAAGGCGAGAACATGGAGATGGGAATAGACGTTGGGACACTGGGATTAGAATTGATATCCTAGAGTTTGATGGGACTAGTTTGAACCCATAAGGGTTTATTGATTGGCTGGCTACCATAGAGGAGGTATTTGAATTCAAAGAGGTGCCTGAAAACAAGCGGGTGCCTTTGATCGCTACCAGGTTACGCGGTAGGGCATCAGCGTGGTGGCAACAGTTGAAATTGACACGTGACAGGGCTGGAAAATCAAAGATTGTGACGTGGGACAAGATGAAAAAATGTATACGTTCTAATTTTTTGCCTCATAATTTTCAACTTTTGATGTACCAGCATCTGCAGAATTTGAAACAGTAAATTGGTTGATGACTACACAACCGAGTTTTACCAATTGATTGCTCGAAATGATGTCCAAGAATCTGAAGAACAACTTGTTGCTAGGTATATCGGGGTTTTGAGGGTTCAGATCATGGACTCTGTAAATCTTTTTGATCCGTTAACGATTGCTGAAGCACACCAACGGGCGTTGTCTTTTGAGAAGCAAAACCGTCGGGTGGGCGGTTCGTATTCTTCTGCCCTGGTTGTTGGAAATTCTGGATAGGGTAGCGGGGCCAATCGTGTTGTGTCCAACCAACAGAGACCCATGGAGACTAATACTGGTCCACCTCATAAGGGTGCTAGTAGTAGTGGCGCTAAATGTTTTAGTTGTGGGGAGACAGGCCATCGGTACACTGATTGTAAGAAGGCGAGTAAGCGCCATATGTTTGTTGAATCTGAGGATGAAAAAAGGAAGATTATGAAGATCCCCCAGTATTTGACGAAGAGCCCGAATATGAAGAAGAATTTATGACTGGAGATGTTGGGGTGAACTTGGTGGTTAGACGAGTTTGCTATGCACCAAAGGCAGATGACGATGACTGGCTTAAACACAACATCTTTCACTCAACTTGTACTGTCTTGGGAAAGGTTTGCACCTTTGTTATCGATTCGGGAAGCCGTGATAATTTAGTTTCAAAAGAAGTTGTCAGAAAGTTAGCTTTGAAGATAGAGAATCGTTCAAAACCTTATAAGCTCTAGTGGCTCAAGAAGGGTGGCAAGGTAATGGTTTCTAAACGAGCTCTTGTTTCCTTTTCTGTTGGTACGACATACAGGGATGATGTCTGGTGTGATGTGGTACCCATGGATGCATGTCATTTGTTGTTGGGTAGACCTTGGGAGTATGATCGCAATATCGAACATAATGGGCGGTCTAACACTTATAGCTTTTTGTTTGGTGGTGTGAAAATTACCCTAGTTCCTAGCAATCTGAAGGAGTTATCCACGAAGCTGTCAGGTAATCTTTTAACTCTTAGTCAATTTAAAGATGAATTGGAGGAGGCAGGAAATGTTTTTGTGTTGATAGGGAAGGAAGTGCCCGAAGGGGTTGGAATTCCTGATGCTATGATTCCTTTACTTGAGGAATTTTCTGATGTTTTCCCTAACGAGTTACCTAATGGATTGCCACCTTTGCGTGACATCCGACATCATATTGATTTAGAGCCTGGTTCACAATTGCCTAATAAGCCACATTACAGGATGAGCCCGGGAGAGCATGAGGAGTTGCGTAGACAGGTTGAAGAGTTGGTTTCTAAAGGCCATGTTCGTGAAAGTAGGAGCCCTTGTGTTGTTCCTGCTTTGTTGAACCCGAAGAAGGATGGCACTTGGCGTATGTGTGTTGACAGTCGAGCCATCAACAAGATTACTGTGAGGTACAGGTTTCCTATTCCCCGACTTGATGATTTACTTGATCAGATTAGTGGTGCTACTGTTTTCACGAAGTTAGATTTGAAAAGTGGATACTACCAAATTCGTTTAAGACCTGGAGACGAATGGAAAACTACCTTCAAGACTCGTGAGGGGTTGTACGAGTGGTTGGTAATGCCTTTTGGTTTATCAAACGCACCCAGCACTTTTATGCTTATGATGAATCAGTTGCTCAGGCCATTTATTGGGAAGTTTGTGGTTGTATATTTTGATGATATTCTTATTTATAGTACTTCTGTCAGTGAGCATGTCATACATGTCAAGCAGGTCTTGGCCTTACTTCGTAGGGATAGTTTCTATGTAGCTGTAAAGAAGTGTGTGTTCATGACCCCTAAAGTTCTGTTTTTGGGGTATGTTGTTTCTGGTGACGGGATACAGGTGGACGAATCTAAAGTAGCAGCTATTCAAAACTGGCCAACTCCTACTACCATTACTGAAGTTCGTAGCTTTCATGGCCTTGCTTCTTTTTATAGAAGGTTTATTCCATATTTCAGTTCTATTATGGCCCCAGTGACAGACTGCATGAAGGGGAAAATATTTGTTTGGACAGAAGAAGCTGAGCGGGCTTTTCAAGTTATAAAAGACAATCTCACTACAGCCCCAATTCTGGTATTGCCTAATTTTTCTCAAGTTTTTGAACTTCATACAGATGCATCAAAGGTTGGGATTGGCGGGGTTCTCAGCCAAGGTGGTCGGCCTGTTGCTTATTTTAGTGAGAAATTGTCAGGGCCAAAGTTGAGTTATAGTACTTATGACCTGGAGTTTTATGCAGTGGTCCAAGCTGTAAAGCATTGGCGTCATTATTTGTTTCATAAAGAGTTTGTTTTGTTCACCGATCATGACTCTTTAAGGCATATTCGCACACAAGACAAGGTATCCCATAAACATGGGCCCTGGTTGGCATTTCTTGAAAATTTCACTTTTGTGGTCAAACACAAGACTGGTGTTTCAAATAGAGTTGCTGATGCTTTAAGCAGAAGGAGTAATTTGCTTGTTTCTATGAGAGTTGATGTGCCAGGTCTTGATGTCATTCGTGAGCAGCTAATCATTGATCCATATTTTTCAGTTGTTATGCAGGGTATGCAAACCGGGCAGAAGTCAGATTTTCTTTTACATGATGGTGATGGTTTTCTATTCAAAGGAAATCAGCTATGTATTCCTGATTCTAGCCTTCGCTTGCAAATTATTAAGGAATTACATGGTGAAGGGCATGTTGGTCGTGATCGTACTTTACAGTTGGTGCAAACTTCTTATTTTTGGCCTACTATAAGAAAAGAAGTGGATCGTTATGTTAAGAGATGTCGCATTTGCCAAGTTTCAAAGGGCACGACTACTAATGAGGGTCTTTATATGCCTTTGCCAATTCCTTCGCAGCCATGGGTCGATATTAGTATGGATTTTGTGTTGGGGTTACCTCGTACTCAGAGAGGTCATGATTCTATTTTTGTTGTTGTTGAATGGTTTTCTAAGATGGTCCATTTTATTCCTTGCAAGAAGACATCTGATGCTGTTAATATAGCACAACTTTTCTTTCGTGATGTGTATCATTTGCATGGGCTACCTTCTTCTATAGTGTCTGATCGAGATACTTGATTTCTAAGTCATTTTTGGCGTACATTATGGAAGATGGTGAATACTCAACTTAACTTCAGTAGTGCTTACCACCCACAAACAGACGGTCAAACTAAAGTTGTTAATCGATCACTTGGTAATTTGTTGCGGTGTTTGGTTGGTGAGCATGTAAAGCGTGGGATCAAAAGCTATGCCAAGCTGAGTTTGCTCATAGTCATGTTGTTAATCGGAGCACCGGGTTTAGCCCATTTCAGGTAGTTTACTCATCTCAGCCCCGAGGACCACTAGATTTAATGTCACTTCCAATTTCTGGTCCTGTTCCAAAGAAAGTTCAAGATTTCGTAGAGGGGTTGCATGAAGTTCATAAGGCAGTTCATGATAATTTGGCCCAAGCCAATGCGAAGTATAAGAAGGCTGCTGACCAAAAATATAGGCATGTTGATTTTGAAGAAGGTGATTTCGTGTGGGATGTTTTAACTAAAGATCGTTTTTTAGTGGGAGACTACAACAAGCTTTCAGCCAAGAAGATTGGGCCTGTTGAAATTGTGCAGAAGATAAACCCCAATGCTTACAAGCTGAAATTGCCTAGTCACATTCGTTGTTCAGACGTGTTTAATGTGAAACATTTGTTGCCATACTATGGTGACTCTTCTGATGATGAACCTGTTGTGAATTCGAGGGCGAATTTTGTCTACCCAGGGGGGAATGATGCAGGCCCAACAAATAAACAAAAAGTTCCACAAGTGATACCTTGGTGTTGGAAAATATAGCAGGAATATCAGGATTCTGATCAATAAGAACTTTAATTCTACCAGGAGTAGCAATCACCACATGAGGACGTTGCATCAACGTCTGCGCTTGGTTAATCATATCCATCCCACCAACTATCACCGCACATCTCAAATTAAAGCATGATCCAAGTGCCTTAAACTGTTCCGCCAGCTGGTATGCAGGCTCACGGGTGGGAGAACAACCAGGCAAAACACACCATACGGATCCTCAGCGAGACGATGGAGAACAGGCAAGGCAAATACTACTGTTTTTCCACAGCCAGTTTGGGCTAACCCTAACACGTCTTCACCAGCAAGGATACGAGGGATGCAATGTTGTTGAACAGGAGTTGGTTTTTTCATGCCTAGCTCTTTGCAGGTTTGGAGTGCCCAATCTGAAAGCCCTAGGTCAGCGAAAGTGAGTCGCGTACTATTAACATTTGATGAGGTGTCTTTAACGAATTGGGGCTGGACGGAGCTAGGGTTATCAGAAACAATGGTTGTGATGGCAGCGCGGTTCAAAGATGGTTTCCGAGAAAATAACGGGAAGTTTTCATCGATTTGATCTTCTTGTTCAGCCATTGTCACTCACAGCCTCTGTAATGAAAAGCAGCAAGCAAATTTAGTGGTGTTCATGATGCGGGCCCAAGTGTTGAAGATCGGGCCTTAATGTTTTTGGAGGCCCAAGATCGCGCTGCACGAAAAGGCCTCTAAATGGGTTTTTGGGCCACTTTTATGTTTTTTTCTAGTTTTTCGGTTTTGTTTTGGGCTTTTGTTTAACCCTGATGTAATATGGATGGTCACTTGATCATTTCTGCAAAAAACGTTTGTCTTTTCAAATTCGTGACTCTTGGGGTCGAATTTGGGGTTTGGGGTGAAGATCATCACGAGTATTCGCAGAATCAACGTGGTTGAGCTTCGATTTCATTCCATGCGCTACATGAGTTCATCAGTTAGGTTTTCGGTTTCCTACGTTTAAAATTTCTTCGCAGACGAACCCTAAAACCAAACTGAATTCAGATAGTTCAAAACCGAACCAAAAATCTAAAACAAATTCGATTCAACTCTCAGTTTGAATCGAAAAACCGACTCGACAACTTTAAATATTTATAACAAACCATGAAATTAATTCTAATGAGGTATTAGTGGTTTTGACAAACTATAACTGCTTATATTCCGCACACAAAACTATCTGATGATAAATTAATAATTAAATGTTACATAAATGTTTCAAAGGAGTACTGTAGGTTTTACTTATTGGTCGGCTAGTTCAATTTGATTACAGAACTGTTCACAGAAGATTATATAAGCCATTAATCCTTCAATTTGTACTTTGAGAACACTACTCATTTAACCTAAAGAGATGTTGTAAGTATCGGAATTCTTGATATTACCTGATTACGGTGGTCGTTTGCAATGTTTTGAAATTACTTCGGGGACTCTCTGCGTTTAGGTTGCGTGAAAGGAAAAAAAGAGACTACAGATTTGACTTTTTAGTGGCGACAGAAGGAGGCGGTGAGTGGTCGACCGATTGTCCGATTGAGTTCAGAGTTAGGGTTTAAGCACTTTCCTAAGTTGTGGTTGAACGATTGACTATTTGACTTTTGTTGATTCTTGTCGGGTTAGGGTAGACGTGGGAAAAAAACCAGTTTAGTTAAAAAGACAGAAATCGGTTTCAAAGAAAAACCGCTTTGGTTCAAACCGGTCCCGACCCGACCCGAACCACTGGTTTGTATACCGGTTTAGTAGGCCCACACTTAAAACCGGTTTAAAAGTTAAAAGTCGGTTAAACCAGTAAGAAAAGTCGGATTGTTAAAAAACGGTTTCAAACCGGTCCTGGTCGGTTTGACAGCTTCGAGTATTCGGTGAGCCAAACCGGTTTGACCCGATCACAAAAAAACCCGTTCGGTTTTGGATCCGAACCGGTTTGGGTAAAAAAACTGATTTGTACACCTCTAGGTTAGGGGATATGGGTTGATTGCTTTAATATAACTTAAAGTATGATCTAGTCACAACCACATCAACTCCAACGAAAACTCTAGTGACAACCCCTCAGAAATCAAAACACCCCCTCCATCCCAACAACAATCGGTTTGCAACTACCATCTCCAACACCGTAGGCGGGTTATCCTGTTATTTTTCCAAAATAAGGCCTCTAAATGGGTTTATGGGCCACTTTTATGTTTTTTTTTCTAGTTTTTTGGTTTTGTTTTGGGCTTTTGTTTGGCCCATGGTTGTTTGTTTTAGGCCCGTTCGAATTTTGGCTTGTTATTTAAGTTATCCTGATGTAACATGGATGGTCACTTGATCATTTCTGCAAAAAACGTTTGTCTTTTCAAATTCGTGACTCTTGGGGTCGAATTTGGGGTTTGGGGTGTAGATCATCATGGGTATTCGCAGAATCAACGTGTTTGAGCTTCGATTTCATTCCGTGCGCTACATCAGTTCATGAGTTAGGTTTTCAGTTTCCTACGTTTAAAATTTCTTCACAGACGAACCATAAAACCAAACTGAATTCAGATTGTTGAAAACCGAACCAAAAACCGAATTCAAATTCGTTTTAACTCTCAGTTTGAACCGAAAAACCGACTCGACAACTTTAAATATTTATAACAAACCATGAAACTAATTCTAATGAGGTATCAGTGGTTTTGACAAACTATAACTGCTTATATTCCGCACACAAAACTATCTGATGATCAATTAAGAATTAAATGTTACATAAATGTTTCAAAAGAGTACTGTAGGTTTTACTTATTGGTCGGCTAGTTCAATTTGATTACAGAATTATTCACATAAGATTATATAAGCCATTAATCCTTCAATTTGTACTTCGAGAACACTACTCATTTAACCTAAAGAGATGGTGTAAGTATCGGAATTCTTGATATTACCTGATTTCGGTGGCCGTTTGCAATGTTTTGAAATTACTTCGGGGACTCTCTGCGTTTAGGTTGCGTGAAAGGAAAAAGAAAGACTACAGAATCGACTTTCTAGTTGCAACAGAAGGAGGCGATGACCGGAAGGCGGCGGTGAGTGGTCGACCGATTGTCCAGATTGAGTTCAGAGTTAGGGTTTAACCACTTTCCTAAGTTGTGGTTGAATGATTGACTATTTGACTTTTGTTGATTCTTATCGGGTTAGGGTAGACGTGGGAAAAAAACCGGTTCAGTTAAAAAGACTGAAATCGGTTTCAAAGGAAAACCGGTTTGGTTCAAACCGGTCCCGACCCCACCCGAACCACTGGTTTGTATACCGGTTTAGTAGGCCCATACTCAAAACCGGTTTAAAAGTTAAAAGTCGGTTAAACCGGTAAGAAAAGTCGGATTGTTAAAAAAAATGGTTTCAAACCGGTCCTGATTGGTTTGACAGGTTCGAGTATTCGGTGAGCCAAACCGGTTTGACCCCATCACAAAAAAACTTGTTCGGTTTTGAATCCGAACCGGTTTGGGTAAAAAAACCGATTTGTACACCTCTAGGTTAGGGGATATGGGTTGATTGCTTTAATATAACTTAAAGTATGATCTAGTCACAACCACATCAACTCCAACGAAAACTCTAGTGACAACCCCTCAGAAATCGAAACACCACCACCATCCCCACAACAATCGGTTTGCAACTACCATCTCCAAGACCGCGGATCGCCACCTCAAATCTAGTCAAGGTTAGGTCTGCAATGTTGGTAAAGGGTGATGCTTTTGTTACCACAAATCTACCACATGACACTTTTTTGTGGTGTTTCGATGAGAAAGAAATGATGGTGTTGGGTTGAAAATGAGGATGAAGTGAGGGGAGGGGATTGTGGTGGTAAGGGAGAGAAAGAGAGTTGGGCTGAGGTGGTGGGCTCTTGTGGTGGGCGACGGTAGGGTGCGGCGATGGGGGTCTGGTACGATGATGGTGGTGGTGGTTTGGTTAGAGTTTTAAGGTTAAAAATGAAGTTATGGGTTCCATCTTTAATAAATATTGTTTTTTATAGTCAGAGGTATTTTGGTCATTTTACTAGGACTTAACGAAAAAAGATAATGACCATCCATGTTAGGAACCTTTTTTTGTCTTTTGACAAACCTATGGATCGACCTTGTAATTTTCTAAACCTAAGTACCGAAAGTGAAAGCAGACCTAAACACATGGACCTTTTATGTAATTAACTTTTAATCTTTCCATGGATCAAATATAATACAAGCCTTTATATTTTCTCGAGTTAGCCTGAATTTGAAATATTGAAGGGCTGAACCGCATTCTAAATCTTAGAGCAAAAACTAAACCGAAAACTAAATATGTAATTCAGATCATTTTAAATGATTTCAATTCCCAACTGTTTTTGGATCGGTCGGTTTTAAAAATGATTACTAAAATCCCATGATAAAATTAATTTCAAAGGGTTGTTGGGAATTTAAAATGCGTTAGCATTATTCTTCAGGGTTCTATCACATTTTAGTCCAACAATGTTGTATAACAAGAAAAAACTTTTTATTTAACATTTTTAAAAGATTCATATTTTATTTACTAGTTTAGCACGAACTCAATTCTACAAAGGATTATCAAACATTTGATGCTAAGTTTCATCCTCTTTCAATAAACTCTACCAAAGATTGCCAAACACCTCATACCAAGTTTCTTTCTTTTTTTTTTACCTAAAATTGCCAAACATTTGAAATCATATACGAGTTTACTCAAACCATATACATGAAAAAAATTTAGTTTCTAGTTTTTATTTTTCTTTAACTATTTTCATGATTCATTCTAGTAGTTGTGAAAATAGTATTTTATTTTACCATACGTATTTAGTTAAGTATTTGTATTTTTTATGCTTTGGAATATGAACATACCTTTGGTATTTATATTGTAATTAAAAGTACATATTTAATATAATTTAAAACTACTATGGTGATGGTGATGGTGATGGTGATGTGTATGTAATTTAGCATGTTTTGATTTATTGTAATTGATACAAACATAAATTAATATAAAATCTAGAATGACAAGAAAAAAATATTAATATTTTTGGAGTTCTCGTAATAACATTTTTAACAAAGAAATAAGTATACCAAATACTCGTTTGTATGTCTAATACCTGACAGGTAATTATCTAGAAAATATTTAGTTGGTATTAGGTTTGTTATGAGACACAAATTTAAAACCAGATATAAGACTAATATTACTTGTAATCATTCCAAACTCATATAATTGTCATCTCCACTTTTATATATATTATAACTCTAAGACCATTCGTAACGGGTATGTCGCACCCCCGCACCACCACAAAAGGGGGCGGTGTAACCACAACACCACTGTCACCACATCAACAATCTCTCGCCAGATACCGCACAAGGGGCGGTGTAGTCACGACACCACTGTCACCACATCGACAATCTCTCACCAGACTCTTCCTGTCCCCTCAATCCCTTTGTTTTCAAATGGTGCGGTGAAATTCCACGACACTTGTTAATGTTTTAATAGTGTGACGTTGTGGAATTACTCTTCTTCGATTAATGTCATCATCACCTTGATCTTACGGTAAAAGCATTAAAGGTAACCTAACTATTAACTTTAAATAATAGATTGGGACTAATTTTCCAGTCGGACATATGGCACGCATGTCACATTATTCTACATTGTTTACTTTTTAATCGAGAAATACGTAGCCCTACAAAACTTGAAAATTACATATATTATTTTTAACGGATATTAATTTTATTATTTATAGAAGAATGATCCTAAGAAAACCACAATGTTATGAGAAACTAGAGAAAACCAATAAAATCGGTCACATAATTTAATAATTTTTTATCACTACCCTCTATGTATATATGTTAGTATATATAAATAAGGGTATGGATCAAATGAAAACCGTAGCATGGTTATACATATACGTCACACATAGGTTACGTATACGTAACCATTTTTCATTCGACATAGTGTTACATATACGTAAGACTCTTCATTCTCGTATGTATGCTCAACATATATGTTCCAAATACTTAAATAACATTTTAACAATTAAAATAATAAAAAAATTCAGAATTATATTATTGGTTTTTGTGATTTTCTTTTGTTTTCACCTAAATACTGGTTTTCTCAGAAACATTTTCTTATTTTTATAATTGTAATAAAGTTGTGAAGTGAAGATATACCAACACATAAAGAATATTCTTATTGTTTAGCTTGAATATCAAGCGCATGCACCTTGCCATATTTGTTGGTCTAAAAGGTTCTATTCAATAATTAACTATTTTCAGTTTTTCGAATTCTAATTGGTTTGAATATAAAAAATAAAACAAATTTCATTTTCTAAAAAAAACGCAAGTCAAATTCCAACATCGTAGGTACTTTAACTTTTACGTATGACTTTTACACTAACAATCTTGAGTAATTCAAGATCGGCACGACTTGTATTCTATAAACGAAAGATTAAATGGAAATAAACCGGCCGGTCGGTTTGACTGAAAAAAAACCAACGGTTTATTTACTGTGGGCTGATAAAAAAAACAAGCCCACCGTGTCGTGCAGACAAAGGCGCTTTCATCTCTACAAAAGGCAAAACTCCGGCTACAATACTGACCGCTAGGGTTACGTTCTAGATCTTTCCGCTATATCGTAAGTTCTTCTTCAATCTCTTCGATCATTCATTACCATTTCTATATATCACTATACGTTTTCAATTGCTTAAGTTGATCTGATTACTGTTTCTGATCTTAATTTGTGTTTGTGTTTGTGTTTTAGTAGTGAATCTGAAATCAAGGTATAGTTGTTGTTACTGAAATCAAATGGCGACGAAGAGGAGTGTCAGTAGTTTAAGTGAAGGAGATCTCAAGGGGAAGAGAGTGTTCGTTAGGGTTGATCTCAACGTTCCGTTGGATGAGAGCTTCAAAATCACTGATGATACTCGCATCCGTGCTGCTGTTCCTACGATTAAGTACTTGATGTCTAAAGGCGCTAGAGTCATCCTTTCATCTCATCTGGTATATTTACTTCTTTCTTCACAAGCAATTGTTTCTCATGGCGTTACTTGATATCTGATCGTTGCATCTCACTGTGGATTTTGATTTTGTTAGTATCTATTTTTTTGATCTAATCACTGGTTGTTTTAGATAGTTGACTGTGGCTGTGTAATCTTCTATAGTTTCAAGTTTCAGATCATTAATATACACCAGAAACATGTTATTTGTACAATGGATATCACTACTACTGCATCCTTGTATTGCTTTGGATTTTGATTTTTTCAGTATTTGTTTTCTTGATCTGAGGATTTTTTCTAGATGGTTAAATGTAACTTTACACTATTTAACTTTCATATCTTTAATATAGACTAAACCTTATAAAGTTATACAACGTAGATCACTACTGGATCCGTATACTGCTTTGGATTTCGATTTCATCATTTTTGTGATTTCACGGTGATTTTTTGAAGGTTAATTGTAACACTGCACCGTTTCAACTTTCAGATCTTTAATTCAGACTGATTCTTTGAAGTTGTACAATGGCGATTACAACCGCATCTTTACATGGCTTGTGATACCTCTGTTAGATCTTTTGAAGTGTAATGCATATGATTCTATATCATTGTTATGTTTTTGTCTCAACTTATCTGAGCATCAATGCATGTTTTAATAGCAGATTATAAGCAATCCCAAAACGCCACACACTTTTCTGAGTATTTTTCTGTATTCGTTGTTTATAGGGACGTCCAAAGGGTGTCACACCAAAGTTCAGCCTGAAGCCACTGTTGCCAAGGCTCTCAGAACTCCTAGGAATCGAGGTATGTTCATTTGTACATTACAACTTATGGATTTCTTGGTTTTATGTCAACGTGAGTGTTGCTTAAAGTTTTCCTTTTTTGGTCGTTGATTGTAACATCAACAGGTCAAGATGGCAGATGACTGCATTGGACCAGAGGTTGAGAAACTGGTTGCTCAAATCCCAGAGGGGGGTGTTTTACTTCTTGAAAACGTGAGGTTCTATAAAGAAGAGGAGAAGAATGACCCAGAATTTGCAAAGAAATTGGCATCACTTGCTGACCTGTATGTCAATGATGCATTTGGCACTGCACATAGAGCCCATGCCTCAACTGAGGGTGTTGCAAAGCATTTGAAGCCTTCTGTTGCTGGTTTCCTTATGCAAAAGGTTTGGTCTTTTAGCTTTATAAATATCAGAAAGTATTTTGGTCTATTTAACTAGAAGATTTCTGCAGTGAGGGTTTGGGAATGGAAATGGAAATGGAAATGATAGGTGTTCGTCTTTGGTTTGAAAGAACGAGTTCTTATAATTAGGAATTAAATCATATTATTTGATTTTCGTTCCATTTCCATCTTCATCCACCATGCTATCATACTTGCCCATAGTGATTACTGATTGCAAACCAACACCATCTAAATTCTTATTCTTTTTCCTTGTACTGTTTTCAGGAGCTTGACTACCTAGTTGGAGCTGTATCAAACCCTAAGAAGCCATTTGCTGCAATAGTTGGTGGGTCAAAGGTGTCTAGTAAAATTGGTGTCATCGAGTCTCTATTAGAGAAGGTTGACATCCTTGTGCTTGGAGGAGGAATGATGTTTACCTTCTATAAAGCCCAAGGATACCCTGTTGGTTCTTCACTAGTGGAAGAAGACAAGCTTGATCTTGCAACAAGCCTTCTTGAAAAGGCAAAGTCTAAGGGAGTGTCTCTTTTACTCCCTTCTGATGTTGTCATCGCTGAAAAGTTTGCTGCAGATGCAAACAGCAAGGTTAGTTCTTAGCTTCAGTTTTCTCTTTTGGTTTTCAAGCTTTGTTCGGCACCTTCTAATTTGATTTCGGTCTGGTCTGGTCCGGTCCGAAGTCAGTTTTCTTCTTTTTGAATGAAATGTCATTGTGTTGGCAAGTAGTTATTTTTAATTACTAGCCCAAGAGTTCCGAGTTTGGTCTGGGATCAGTTTGGTTAGGTCTGGTCTTGTTTTCAACCGTTGCAAATCCTCTTGTTTTATGCTTTCTTAATACGCTTTGAGAAACTTTTGATTCATGTGGCCTATTTGACCTGTTTCCTGTGAAAGCTAATCTTATCTATTTATACTATTTGACCCGCTATGGATTAAAGATTAAAACATAACCAAAATATCATTAGTAAATGGGCTATAGTGGAAAAAATATTGTACCCGTATGTTAATTTGTTGAATATATTTACAGGTTGTTCCAGCATCTAGCATTCCAGATGGATGGATGGGATTGGATATTGGACCAGACTCCATCAAGTCATTCAGTGAGACTTTGGATACCACCAAGACCGTCATATGGAATGGACCCATGGGCGTGTTTGAGTTTGATAAATTCGCTGTGGGCACAGAGGTACTTACAATCAAAACTTTTCAGATATTTGTGAGTTTTTAAAGCAAACATACTTTCAAAAAATTTGATTCAAGGTAATTAGACCATAATGATATTTTTTGCTCTGTTCAAATCACTAAACAGTAACCAACATCCATAACCGTTCCATTCAAGTCATCAAGTTTCATGTCTCTGATTCTTGTCCATTTTCACAACATGTTAAAGGTTGTTCAGTCTAAAGTAATTGACTTTTTGGTGAACATAATGAAAAAAAAGACTAAATAGTAAGCAGGTTTCATAATTTTTCATTTAGGCCACTTGATTTAAGCAATTGTAACATTTTACAATGGAACAATATGTAACTCGAGTACCCTAAACGGTGAAGTGTTTTCTTTTTGTGAGTTCTTTCTAAAAAGACGCTGCGTTACATTTTTATGCTGTAACCATTAATGACTGAAATTTGACCCAAATTAATATGTGAATTCAGGCTATAGCAAAGAAACTGGCGGAGCTTAGCGGAAAGGGGGTGACAACCATCATTGGAGGCGGTGATTCAGTTGCAGCTGTTGAGAAAGTTGGGCTAGCCGACAAGATGAGTCACATATCGACTGGTGGTGGTGCTAGTTTGGAGCTTCTTGAAGGTAAGCCACTTCCCGGTGTTCTTGCACTGGATGATGCTTGAGCTACTGTATGCTATTATGGAACCGAGTTGCTGGTTAAGGGTCTTGGTTAAGACTTGCAATTAATAAGTGGTTGTTAGTGCCATTGTATGGCTTGCTTTTGAGTTGAGAGCATTTGATGAGTGGTTTTGAACTTGGAAGTAAATCTTTGTTGCATAGTTTTGTGTAACTATCATGTGTTTTTTTTATTATTCTGGAGCACTTCTTTTAAAAAATAGGGTGTTAAACGAGTTGTGTTTGTACTATACGAGATCGCAAACAAAGCTTGAATCAAGGATTTAAAGCAGGATTGAGTTGGTCTAAATTAAAGCTCATGTATTAAACAAATTTAAGTTCGGGCTAAATAAATTGAGGATATAATCTAAAAGAGACTATATAAAAAAAGCATGCATATACATTTCGATACGTTTGGCGTTTTCAAATTTTAAGAAGACAGGATTTTGTCCTTAGGTTTTTTAACCTGCTTTTTTTTTGTTTACTGTAATGATTTTGTATTGTGCCGTTTTATAACATAAAACGCACTTACATATCATGACTTGACACGAAGTTAGAAAGTTGAAAGGTTAGTGTTTGAGATGAACCATGCTGGTAATAGACACGGAGGCATGTTAATGACTTGATTAAAAACGTGTCTAAACAGGTCCAACTTCTTTTGCATGCTTATAACACTATCAACTTTATCTTTGTAACACGCTCAACTTAAGGAGGTAATAGGTCGACACAGTACTTTTATGGCCTTGTTTTTAAAATAACATTGCTTTTTTAGTTTAACAAATAATAAAGTATATTATAACTAAATATGAATTTGTTATTTTTGGTTGACATTTATATTATTGTCTTAATCTTGTCTTTATCATATCTTAGTAGTGTTTAGTGAACCATGTTAAATATATTATCATATTCATGTTACTAAAGTGCTTATATTTAACCGTTTTAAGTGTGTTGTGTTAATAAATGTTAAATATGTTGTGTCAGGTAACATGCTTATTAAACCTGTCGTGTTAATGTCTAAGAAACTAACACGGGTTTGAGTTTGCTAGTCATGTTAAAAATGTGTTGTCAGTTATAGTTTCTTTCAGGCAAATTGAATTTTAATAATTGAAAGTATTTCGTATTGGCTGATAATAATCACTATTATTAATTTGGTCGGTGACACTTTCAACTTTTTATTTAATTACCAATAACAGTCCTATTAATATAATCATCAATATACTTACGTTTGATTTGCACTCAACTCACTCACAATAATGATTAAGAATGAAATGAAATAACATACAAACAAAAATTGAGTAAAAAATAAATACAAACCGAATGTGAATCTATAAAAAATTATGCTACTATGATTGCTATTAGATTGGACGTAGTGGTGCCCTTAGGGGGGTTTCAAACTCATATTTAGTCAAATCCTTAACGGGCGTTCAAAGAGATAAATGAATTTATTTTTTCTCACTTTTAACAATATTTAAGTAAAAAGGGTTTAAACCCACTACACTTGATTTAAAATGATTTTAATAAATTCATATTTGCCTAGATGATATTTTAACTAAATAACGATTACATATAGTTTTAGTGATAAAAATACAAGTTGAAAGTATCAAAATTAACAATATGCATTGTTATGTGAAATAGTTTGGATTATTAAATTTTAATTATTTACATTTTTTGTTTTGAACACAACCAAACAAATAATTTGAATGGAAGGTAAGAAGCAAACAAGGTCGCGTGGCCTAATGGATAAGGCGCTCGCCTCCGGAGCGGGAGATTGTGGGTTCGAGTCCCACCGTGATCGTTTTTAATTTAATATCTTTTTCACAATTTTTGCTGTTAGTATTTGTTATGTTTACGTTCACTTTGATATTCTTGTTTATCATCAACACCACGGATTGAAAATATCTCCCATGTTAAATATCAATATTGAAGGAGCTACGACGAGGCACAAAAGTCATTTAATGAATCTGTTCTCTTCTGTTATGAGCGCCAAAAACTCGATCAAATTCATCTTCATTATTGTTAAGAAGAAGCGCGGTTGATAATTTCTTTTAAACGTTAGGTTAATAACATTGCATGGCCATATAGATAGTAAAAGAGACGATGAGAAGGATCCTGCACTTGTTTCTGTGTTCATTCAACCAGCTCAACTTGTTCGCGATTACAGGGGTTCACAAGTACAAGACAATGAAGCTTTTCGAAAGATTATCGATATCTTCTTCTACCTCTTGCATAAAAGTACAAATATGGGAGCTAGTGGTCTGTTCAACATTTGCAGCTTGCAGCATATCCACTCATCAACCGGCAATCCCGATGCAAATGCTTCCACCGTTTCATATTCTTCCCTGCATACCATCAAACATTCACCGAGTCTTACCATTATTCATCAACGAGTACATATTTTAGTCACGTATTGGGTCCATAAATTGGTGTTTGGGATTGCTTATTAAAACTGCGTATCTGCTTGGTTCAAAAAAGCGCGCTCTCAGTTGTTTTGGTACCAACTACCAAAAGCCGAAGCGCGAGGCGCACGCCTATGTACAACCAAATAAGCTTTATTTACAACTAAAAGTTGTCTCTCTTATCTGTGTTACACATTAACCTATCTATCAAATAAACCTGTCATAATTTCATCTCTTTGATTGTTTCTATGTACAAATCTCCTACACACGCTAATTTTGACCCTAAACTACATGAGGCGCACCTTATTGACCCTGATATATTTTCCTGAGCGTCTCACGCCTCAGGCACGCCTTTTTAAACCACGCTCAACTGCTTGTTGTGTTTGACAAAGGTGAATAAGTCACTTAATAGTGATCATCAAGTTTCTTCACTTTTCCACTAAAGTCGTTCATAACTTTTCTTTAACTACAAAAATCATTCAAGTTTCAATATTGTTTCGTTATTGTGAATATCTATTATAAATGTTAAAATCAAATGACCTAAATGGAACAGCTATGAACAAAATTGAAACACTGTAATAAGCTATCTTAAGGGTGTTTTGCAGTGGCGGGTAAAGGATCGAAGTGGACATACATACAGAAAAGCAATAAGCAGTGGTAACTTCTAATAAGCAATCCGAAACAGCACATAAGCATGCTTTTAAGATGCAAAGATTTTAATATAATAACAAGATGAAAAGCATCAAGTGCAAGGGTTAAGTATAATTACATCCCACCAGGATGGCCCACATAAACCAGCATACTGATAAGACCTCCAGATGCTAGAATCCTGCTTGCAGCTTTCATTCCCAATAAGGTTGTTTCGGATTTAGTAATAACTGTTTTGTCACTTCCAGGAAGATATCCCAAGTTGAATGCAACTAGCCTGTTAACAAAAAGTTGCACAAGGTGCATAAGTTTAAAAATACGCTGTTGGGTGATATAATAACAGGCGCCATTTGGCATTGTGTTTTAAAAGGGGCTATGTGAGATATGAAATAAAAGAATGAGACTATCAGCTGTTACAAAACGGGCGGCAAGAGTTGCTATTTGGATGCGCTTATATTGTTTAATGATGTTCTTAAACGAGCTGTCGAAGATAATTAGAAGCAGTTCAGAAACTGACTATCTGGGACTTGGATACACAGGAATCAGATAATCTCTTTCAAAACGTAATTTCAAACGCCTCTCATGTCCTGAACAGTAACATGAAGATTAATTTTAAAAAAAATAACACAGAATTATGACTAGCACTATATACCTCACTGTGATGCCCCTTGGAACAACTTCTTCCATTTTGCTGTGACAGGTGGCAAACAGCTCTACCATTTCTTTCTATAAAGAATCAGAATAATAAAACTTGTTCAATCATATTGCATTACTTAGGTTATACTGAAGTTTGTAAGATCAAAATTGGCACCTTTTGAGGGTCAAGTGATGCATCCAATAAACACGCGGTATTTTGTAACGCGGTTTCTTGAATATCCATTGAATAAACACGCCCACTATATGATTCATCTGCCACCATATTCACCATTGCCAATGTATCATAACCATTTCCACAAGTGGCATCCACAACTGCATCCCCTTTCTGGACAACATGTTTCCAGATCCTGTATTTATACAAATAGATGGAAAACTGAGAAATGATACGCATTTTCCCTTGTGATTTTGAATATAAATTGTAACAGGAAATTGTACATTCAGCTGTCTCTTTATGTTTTAAAATATAATTTAGCTCAATTCAACCTCATTTAGGGGGCATTTGGGATTTGATTATTTAAATATCTTCTGTTTATGAAAATTTCAACTTTTGAAACGAAGAAGCAAGAACAGTTGGTTTGAAACAACAATCTCAAACAACTTATTTCAGCCCAAAATAAACAGAAACGCATACACACTTTTCTTCATTCAAACACTTTTCTAATTTTAAAACTGCATTAACCGTTTAAATAAACGATCCCAAACACCCCCAAATTGGCACCCCCAAACTATATGCTAAAGGGTCATGGGGTAAACACTTGGAAGAAACCAAATGCAGCAGATGCTTTACATATAAAAGCCATAAAATTGATGAGCAATGAAGTACCTACGAGTGAGCAACTTCTGTGGCCTTTCTCTTTCCGAACATATAATCCATCATCACACACTCTAAACCTATATAGAAGAATTTCAACACCAATTATTGATAGATATACAGATAATCATATGGGTATGTGATATGTCTATGAACAGCTCAAAATCATGAAAAAAAACACAAACAACCAGTACCAGATAGAGGAGATTCATCGTTGCGTTCGATTGCTTTTGATCGTAAAGCAAGATCATTATGATTCGAAGAATTTGAGCGAACAAAGGGTATAGACAAACAATTGGGCCATAATCCAACAGCTTTGTGGTTATATTTGAAGTTGCCCAAAAGTGGATAACATCGCAATCGCAACAGCATTCTTGCTTGTAATCGGCGGCAAGTCTCCGGCGAACTACAAGTGGCGGTCTGTAATCAAGAATTGGATAATGAACAAACAATATGGTTAATTGACAACTGCAATGAGAAAATTTAAAAGGTGATATGTTCGAAACATAGCAAGCAGCTCTCGTAGCTCAGTTGGTTAGAGCACCCGTTTAGTAAGCGGGAGGTCTTGAGTTCGACTCTCAACGAGAGCATTTTATTTTTTTAAGAAATCTACACTGATGGTCCGTAACTCCGTATAGTTTCTGGCAAATTATAATTTTGGCCCATGGACATTTTGGTCATCTACAATTTTACAAGGTTAAGGGGCATTTTGGTCGTTTAAATTTTAACAAATAATAGGAACTATCTTTGGAAGCGAATTCCGTAATTGGTGATCAAATCCATAAAATATGAGGTTTCAGGGGCGGAACTACGTGTAACGGACCAGTGTTAAGTGACCCAATTGATTTTTGAAGTGGCAGTAGAACGTATTTAACGAAAATTTTGAGTGACCCCATTATATTTATGACAGTGATCCCATAACTTTCAACAAAATATTAAGTTGCTCTGGTGGTTTTAAGCTCTTTTTGTCCGCGTACTTTAATAGTACACCAGATTCGATCCCCTACACTCTTTTTAGATTTGTTTTTCATATTCTTAAAAAGAGTGAAAGTCACACCAAACCTTAATAAACAAAAAACCATTCAGCTTCTTCTGCTCGTTACTTGTTGAGATCACAATTGCTTGATTTTGAAGGTTTGATTTCTTGAACAATTGAACAACCCTCATCTTCTTTAACAAAACAGAAAGTCAAATTCTTCTTCTGTTCGTCAACCAAATCCTAATTCCTAAGGTTGGTATTTGAAATTGATAAGTGAAAGTGTGAAACTTCATATATGAAAATGATAGTGAATTTCATTAGTAAACCTTTATACTTTAAATTGAAATCGTTTATTGAAACTTTCACTAATTCTACGGTTGCATTGACAAGTGTTAAAAGATGTTTTTCTTAAACGAAACAAGTGAAAAAAATAATTGTGTGGTGATGGGTGATGAATATACGAACGGTTGTATTTGTTATACTGAAAATCGAAAATGTAATGGATCGTTTTCAAAATATAAAAGATCGTTGGGAAGAACTATAAAATATTATGTTTTTTCATCAGTTCTAGTGTTGTATTTTCATTATGTGTTTTATAACAACGTTGTTTTTTTCTACTATGGTATTGTATGATATTATTTTATCCGACCCAACCCGAAAATACTATCGTCAAGATTGATATAAACAAGAATGCTAAAAAAAATGACTCCATTGAGAAAAAATCCTGTATCCGCCACTGTGAGGTTTAACCATTAAATCCGTAGTTTTTGTCAAGCCACTAGGACCGTCCACGTAATTCTTTCTACTTTTTAGTAATCATACAGTCATACCGTTTGACCAGTTAATTTGTATTTATTAAAGTCGTAGTTAACCATTTGTTATAGAATTTCAATCAAAACTTATCGAATTGGATCATAATCTATGTCTACGCACAGTCGATTAATACAAATGTATCCTTCATGAGCTATTAAATTTGTTAGGGTTGGTGTCAAACCAAAAATTAAAGTAGCTCGAGCTCACTCTTTGTGTGGCCCTTCCATTCACTCCAATTACAATATTATTACACCTTATAACATACATATGGGTGCATAGATTCAATGCTCATCAATGCTTATATTCACTCCACATTTATACTCTAAAAGTTCGAGTTTTTTCTCAAAAAGGTGTAGTTGGTAATTTTATTTACCAAAATGGTGTAGTTGCTAAAATATTTACCAAAATAGTGTAGTTTTGATTTTTTTTTGTTTCTTACTCCTATTATTATTGGCTACTTATTAAATGTTATTTAATACTTATAGGATAATATCTTTAAATTTTAAAAACAGTTTTTTTTTTAAATTAATTTTTTTATGGTCTTCCTGAAGTTCTTTTGAGTTTTTCTAAAACTCTAAGAACCTTTTCTAAAATGTTAGATTAGAGTATTAATTTAAAAATGTTAGATTATGTGCAAAGTATAATATCTATAAGAACGTTTTCTAAATTGTTACACGAATGAAAAAAAATTCTGGAAAAAGAGTATAATAGAAACGATAAAAAGCAAACGAAACTTAAATAAAATTATATTACATCTCCAGTTAAAATGTTGCATGAAATAAAATACATTTTTATATTAATACAATAATCTAACATTTGGATTATTTTCTTATAGTTTTAGAAAAAAAACTTAAAAAAAATTTCTGAAAAATTATAAAAAAGTTCAATTTAAATAAAAAACAATTTTTAAAATTTAAAGATATTATCCTATAAGTATAAAATAACATTTAAATAAGTAGCCATTAATATAAAAGTGAGAAACAATTTTTTTTTTAAACTACACTATTTTGATAAATATTTTACCAACTACATTATTTTGGTAAATAAGTTTTTAAACTACACCACTTTGGGAAAAAACTCCTAAAAGTTTGTATAAATCCACAAATGTACAAGTAATAATACTAGCACGTGATATCATTATTTTGGTGAACATGTTACCAACTATCATATAATAGTTTACGGGAAAGTGATTGGTGTAGTTTTGCTTCATTAAACGTAAATGAGAAGATGATTGTGTTTATTACAATAGTTATGCGTTGTCCAAAGATAGATTTAGTTTTATAAATATTTGTACACGAAATCTAGTGGGACTATGGGAGAAAGAAAAAAGATACTTATGCTTTTGCGTAACCAATTTATGTATCAAAGTAAAATAAATAGACAATAAATAGACATATTTGTTTATACAGTTCTCAACATCAGGAAGTGAGAAACCGTATATGCATTTATGTTCCTAACAAGGCAAGTCCTTTCAGTTAATCGACGAATCCCAATAATATTTTTTCACAAAATCCACATTTCACCGCCACTGTTTTCAGACTCGGATTGGACCAGACAGTCGAACCGGTCGGACCGAGATTTGGAGGTCGGACCGGTCTAATCCACCCTAGATCATTTTGTTTTCAAGGAACCGGGCGGTTCGAACCTGTTCGGTGGTCGGACCGGAAACCGGGTTGGACCGGATTTTTAAAATTTGTTTTTTTATTTTTTAGTTTTTTTGGATTTCAATGAGTTTAACTAGTGATCCAAACTACTAATTAAAGTGTTTGACATAAGATTATTGTTGAGTTTTATATATAACTATAAACTACACATATAAAATATTTATATTGAATTATATATCTAATATACACATATGTAATCATGACATCATCCAGTTCTTAAATCCGGTCCGACCAGTTCGACCAGCCAACCAGTAAGATGACCGGTTCGTCGTCCGATCCAGTTCTGAAAACATTGTTCACCGCTACTCACGTGACTTAACCTCCCTACCCTCCATGCTTGTCACCTTCAACATCATGTCCTTTGTTCATCTCATATTCATGCTTTAAATCCAACCAAATAACATTTTTCCTATAACACACTTTCTTTATTGTTTTATGAACATATACACGTTACTTACAAATGAATAAATATGCCATCACTTTCCTTTACAACTTACTTGTGGGGAAAGAATATGAAACTAAAGGGTATATGACCATATTATACTGTTATAACAACTATCAGTAATACATAATACTTTACAAGGTCTTTCATTTTATTCAATATGTTCGTCATACATCAAAATATCCTAGCTATCAGTAGTTATAATCATGCGCGATTCATAGCATGCGCGATTACCCTCGGCTCGCCCTTTACTATTTGTCGTGTATGGCTCCGGAAAAATATATACCTTCTTCGGGTCGGGCCAAAATCCGCATGGACCTTTTAACAATTACCTAGTAAAGTACATAAACGTTAGATACACCACTTGTATTGTAAACAACTGTTTACATCCTGTAAACTACAGTTTACTTATTGTAAACGGTCGTTTACTATGTCAGTGTTGTAAGATACATAATTAGTGGTGTATGAATACACAAATGAAATGATGTACGTACATACGAACAAATCACGATATATGGTCAGTGTGTTGAGACAGAAGATGTTGAACATCACATGAAGCTTCTTCCCCCTCCTCCAAAGCCTCGAGCAATCGCCGAAAAAGGATGACGTGGCAGGCGATACGGAGGACACCTTTCTGCCCGTAACCGTATTCCTGAGCCGATATGTTTAGCAAGTTTATGAAGAGAGGGTGGTTCAACAGATCAGCGTTTACGACGAAGCGTTCCATCTCTTCTCCGACGTAAAAGGGGAGGTGGCCCTCGGGTACGGTGGCGGAGGAGCCACCGAGGGCGGCGGGGCGGTGGAGGGAGCAGCGGGAGAGGCGGCGTATGAGCTTGTTGATCATGGTGGTGATAGCTAGAGAATGTAAGGGTGATGAGTGAGTATTAATCATATGATGATGATAATAATATAAAGAATAAAAAGACAAAGAAAGAGGGCAAAGTACAGTAGGCGTACTTGGACGGTACAATTATCATTCATGCTTTATGTTTGATAAAAAGATTGATTTGTTTCATTTGCTTTTATTTTATTTATCGTGAATTAAAGTATGATAACTTTTTTTAAATTCGAATACTGTTTGAAAATATTAAAAAGATCGACTTGTTAAATTCGATTGATTCGATGAAACCTAGTTATTTATCTGTGTTTTGTAATATATTAAGTGACAACAAAGGCCATATGTTACGCCCAAAGGAACATGACTCTGCTTGACGTGACCATAGTCACAAGCGTTGGATGATAACATCTCAATCTCATTATCTCATTAAAATTAAGTTACGAAAATTAAACATGCGTACATCTCGCTCCAGTTAAAAATTGGTCACACTTATCACTAACCTATAACACATATTAAATGAGTGACAATGTGACTACATATAATAAAAACAACCAATCGTAATAAATGTTCATAAAGTTGTTCTTTCGGTTAGTGAAAACTACAATATTGCTTAGATAAGCTTGTATGGAAGTTTAATTTCTTTTATACAACTCGTTGATTTCCAAAAGAATGTTATTAATCAATTTAGTTATATGTGGATAGTATTAAGCATTTGTTCAAAATTTTTTTGTTTTTTTTCAAAACAACGAGCACACTTAAACTTACACCTAAATTTACAACACTTCATCTCAAGTTTTTAGAGATGAACATTATTTAATACACTTTGACACCAAAGGATTGAAGTCCAATGATATTAAGGTGTCTATGGTTACCCTCCCGAGTGTTGATGCTTTAAGTCTCGTTATAAACATATGATTTATATTTAGTAGCAGTTTAGTTTAGTATGTGTGAGTTCACTATTAAAAAGAATTCAAAACAAATTGATACGATTAGACCTTAGGTACTTTATGGCTTTATTTTAGGTATATTATACAGAAAATCAGATATTGCATGTATCATCAAACACAAAGACAAAAGATCACGCTTTAATAGGTGCAATAAACAAAAAGAAACACTAAATGGGAATAAAAGGTTGATGATAAGATTGGTATTCTTAAAGCTACTTTATTTAAGTAACTAAAAGTGAATTTGTGGATATTATAGTGGATATATGGCGCGGAATGTGACGCCCCAATCAATCCAAATAAGTCTTTAACAAATTTTGGATATCAATTTGTATGTTCGTCGTGTATTGTATTTAAAAATTAGCATATATTATAATATAATTTTAGGATTAAATTAAAGCATATCTATATCTATATAGATATATATAGTATCTAATAAAAAAAATTTGATCCATTTTTTTGCCACTTGTCATTCTTTTAGATATTTTTATATTATTTTTTCCTCTAAAAGAGTATTATAGTAATGTAAACAGTAAAACTAATTTCTCTCTTATTTTAAAGATCAATTTTATTAATTGTTATATTTCTCTCTCTCATCTAGATTTTTTAAAATCAAGGTATCTTTTAAAAATTAGATTTTATTAAAAAATGAAAAATCACATCTTTTTATTAAACTAGAACTAACAATAAATTTTTTTTATATAATATGAAATTTTCTAAAACACTAACCTTTTTGAAACAAAATATTTTAAATCGGCCCTTTTTTATAAAAATTATAAAAAAGGTTAACTTTTCTAAAAACAATCTTATTAAAACAAACAGAATAATTACGAACTAGAGTTTTTAATAAATAAGTTTTTTATAAAAAATATTTTTTTTATAAAAAAAATCCTAAAACGAATGTTTGAAAATGATACTATGTAGATAAGAGAGTTAAAAAATAATATAATTATTTTATTTTCTTGAACTATTACATAAACATAACTCATATCTTATATTAAAATATCATACTGTAAATCTTTGTGTTTATTACTAACTATAATCCATTTAATAAATGAGTTTCTAGCCTATCTATATATCTATCTATCTGTCTGTCTATCTATCAACCTATTTATAATAAAGAAAAAAATAAGATAAGAAGTGATGCAATCGTAAGCCTCATCATACTAACTTTTTCATTTCTCTCTACTATTAAAACTAATATTAAATACTAATAATATTACTCATACCATTTTCAAATTAAAAAATGTATAATTTAATAAATTGAAAATCTATTTTTTTAAATTAAAAACACACTTTAAATGCGTTTTACTTCCCTGAGGTTTCATAAAAATTGTAATTTGAATTCAAACGTTTAAAATATTGTCATTTGCATCCAAAGGTTTAATTAAAATTGCCATTTGAATCCATTTGGCTACACCTAATTAACACGGTTTAACTTTTTTCGTTAAATTTCCAACATTAGAGTTATTTCAATCAAAAAAATTACAAAATAAAGAACCAACTCACGTGAGAGTTTTTATATGTTTAGCCTATTTTGATAATTATAGTTATGATTTGAATCTATAATAGTCTTTTATTGTTTCGTCTTGTTAATGTATTTTGGTTTAGTAATCGTGTTACTTTTACCTGTTTTATTTAACATATATTTCTTTGATTTAAAGCTTAATTATGGTTACGATTATTAATGTTTTATGATTATTATTCATGGGCAGTTAATGTCATATTATTAATTATTCTTATACTTTTATAATAATCTGTCTTTTATGGTTATGATTCAAATAATTTATATTATATGAATTGTTTGTTTATTTATATATATTGTTTTGTATGTTTTATAAAGTTAGAAATGAATCACTTTTAGTTAGTTATATTTATATTTTATTTTATATAATATGATGTCCAGAGATGTCTTCATTGATAAAATGAAAGAAATGCTGACCTATCTTTCCTGATAAATTAAAATCACAATGGTGATTACCAAAGGATACTGAACGTCTAAAACTTTTCATGTAGCTGATTTTTTATTTTGTAATTGTGATTACCAAAAATACCAAAAATACCTCTGATTTAAGAAACTTAACGGAAAAAATTAACGGTGTTAGTTAGGAGTAGTTAAGTGGATTCAAATGGCAATTTTTGTGAACCTTTTGAATGCAAATGGTAAAATTTAAACTTTTGAATTCAAATGGTAATTTATATGAAACCTCAGGGATGTAAAATACATTTAACTATTTTAAAAACAAAAAAGCAATGAACTTTTTTTTAAAAAAATTTTCATTTTATTTAAAAGAAAATATTTAAAAACCACAATTTTTTATAAAACAAAAGTTTAATAAAAATACATTATTGTTTATTTACTTAAAGTGGTTATTTATATGTAATTATTATCATAGTGTGGTTTTATAATTCATAAATTCTTTTTACTAATTATTAATAATCTATTTATTCAACGCGTGTAATACACCGGGTACTAACCTAATATCATATGAAATATTCATAAGATTACAAATCTTGACTCGGCACTTATGTGTTGATGCATGCCGTTTTATGAACTATTGTGACAATAAAACTAAAAGAACATTTTTGTTTTAAGACTTTGTTTCGAATTGAAACTTTGTTTACATTTTTAAAATTTGTTTTATAAGCATATTAATTTTTTAAAAAGTTTTAAAATTCATTCGTCTTTGCGAAGTGATCTTTTATCTCTCTCGAGTCTCAACACACGCTTATAGATATGTGAAAATTATTTGTGAATTCCATGATCATTAAAGCACTACTAGAAAATTGAGCAATTACCACCAATTTTTTTGACCAAAATAAATCATCACAAAATTTGCGACCGTTTTGTGACCAAAATCAAAATGATTGTAAATTTAGTGACCAAACAAGATTTGATGGCAAAACGGTCCCAAATTTAGCGACCAAACAAGATCTGGTAGCAAAATAATGGCAGCATTTGCGACCTACAAGTGTGGTCACAAAATGGTCACAAATAAGTAAAAAAAAAAAAAACAAAAACAAAAATGAAACAAAATTTTAAATTTCGATGCCAAAATAGTCTCGATTTCTGTGATCACCTATCTATGGTGGCAAAAACTGTTGTAAATTTACCGACCAAACAAGATCTGGTAGCAAAATAATGGCAACATTTGCGACTTTGCAAGTGTGGTTGCAAAATGATCACAAATAAATAAAAGAAAATAAACATAAAAAATTAAATTAAATTTCAGTGACACAACGATCGTGATTTCTACGACCACCTATCTATGATGGCAAACCGGTTGCAATTTCTACAACCACCTAGCTATCTATGGTGGCAAAGCGGTCCTAATTTCTACAACGACCTATCTATGGTTGCAAAATAGATGCAGAAAATGAAAACAAATTAACTTAATTAAAATTTAATTAGTAGTTGCAAAATAGTTGAAAAAATAACTTTAAGAATAAGTTCAAAATAAAAGAATATGTTGATGACAAATTCGTCCCATATATTTAAAAAACAAAAAAAAACAGATCAACAAACAATTAGAGTCACATAATAAAATCATTAATGGTTGATTATGGTCAATTAAGGTTAGTTATGATCTTTGATAGTAATATTAAACTATGCAAAATTGAATAATTTGATGTAACTTATTTCTTAAAAAAGCTATGAGATTTATTAAAAGTTACTTTTTTATAAAGTTGTGAATGTTATTCTATTAAAGTTACATAGCATAAAATATGGGTACATAACTAAATTAAAATACATTTGAAACTTGGTTACTATTCTGTGATATTTTCTCAAATGATAACTTTTGTTTTAAAATTTGTTTGGTTAAAACTTAAGGGTGACTGTTATTCTATTAAAGTTACATAGCATAAAATATGGGTACATAACTATTATTTTAAAACAATTTTCTTATACAACTATAAAAATTGTTTCAATCCCAAATAAAATTCTCAATATTTAAATAATAAAATAAAAAGTAAATCAATCAAAATTAAATTAATTCAATAAAAAATAAATTACCTTCAAATAAATAAAGGAAAATTTGGTCTGTTTTATCGTTATTTGAAAAAGAAACTAATTAAATAAAAGAAATTAAAGTTAGTCACAAGACTGATTGCAAATTAGATTTTCAAAAACTTACAATAGACTTAAATGAATTTAAATGATTCATAGACTTATAGTCAAAGGGAATATTTTTTAAAACAAAACGTGAGTGGATCATTAGGGTTCAACATTTACCATCTTTAACCCACTCCTCATTCACCTCACCACGTTTCTACGGCAGTTGTTCCTTCCCCTGCGTACGGCATACCATCATTCAAAGAAAGCTTCTTTCACAACACCCATCGACGACAACGCTAACCGGGTACACTTGCGGTTCAGCAATTTCGCATTTTGTTGATCACTACAGGTTCCCCTTTATGACTTTTGTTTATTAACAATATTAGTTTCATCATACTCTGTTTCTGCATCAGATCTGTGGTTCATTGGTTTAAGACATGATCAATTGTTGTGTATTTTTCTTTTATGTAAATATTGTACCTAATTTGATTATTACTTGTGTGGCTTTCTTTAAGAATCATCGATGCAAATTAGAAGCTGTTGTGTAGAATTGATTATTGGATCCTATATTTGAAACTTGATTCCACTTTAATATTAATCTTGTATATTGAGTCTAACTAGAATAGTGATTTCCATCAAATAGATTAATTATAGATGTAGCTAACTTTCAAAGGTCAAACATATTGTTTAATCCAATGTATTATATCATAAGCAAAAATGTTTGAGGGAACACTTTCAATGAAGCTGTAAAAACAAATATTGTGTAATGACCCACAAACCAAAATCTTTAATTTATTTCTACACAGGTTTAAGCAAATGTCTCGTCTTTATGGCTCAAATGCTCAAAATCTAACAATAGGGAAATAAAAAAAAACATAAACTAAATAATATAATGATGCATACAGAAAGCATGTGTACATTAAAAGCTTTCATCCTTTATACATCAAAACATACATGATGTTGTCGAGGCTACTAATGAGTTTAGTTAAGATATAACAGTACGTGATAAATTGTTGTTTGACAAACAAACAAACCTTAGATGGATTCATGAGAAATCTCCTTGATCTATTTCTTCTTAATAATGAATGGATCTTATCATCGAATAGTGCATAAGATGTTGTATGCTTTCTTAAAAACCAAATTGGTTTCTATTTATTAACGAATGTAACTTTCATATCTATATTTTATATACTTGATAATGAATGATTTATGTTTATATATGTACTTTGAATTTTAGGGGCACTGATTAGGTTAGTAATGGCATGGTTTACTGATCGACAATGGATGTATGAAAAGACCGATAGTGATGGATTTCTTAATTCTGAATATTATGACAATGTTGATTTGTTTCTAGACTTTGCATTTTCTAATAATGTAGTTGTCGACACGAGGGTGAATATGCATGGTGATACAATACGTGAGATAAAATGTCCTTGTTATAAATGTCAAAATATAAGTTATAGAGATAGAGCCACAATTCAAAAACACTTGTATAAGGAAGGTTTCATGCTTCGTTATGAAGTATGGAGTGAACATGGTGAAAATTCTATACAAGATGTTGGTCAATCTTCTACTACAATGGAAGTTGATGATAATGATGATGGTTACAAACGCATGGTGTTAGATAACATGTATGCATGCGGTTATACTTCAAATACTTTAAAAGAACATGTACCGAATCCAGAAGCAAAAAGATTCTATGATATGTTACAAGCTGTCGATGAACCATTGTGGGAAGGGGAGAAAGCTACAAATTGTTCAAAGTTACAAGTTGCCACAAGTTTCTTGACATGGAAATCACTTTTCAATGTGTCCACTGCAGCTTACAACTATAATATTTCCTTGGTTAATGCATTGTTGCCTAAAGAGAATAAGCTCCCGAAAAACTTTTATGAAACAAAAAAGAGTTTAGAAAAGTTAAGCCTTCCTTATGAAAAAATTGACGTTTGTAAAAACCATTGCATGCTTTTCTATAAGCAAGATAAGGCATTGACACAATGTAAATACTGTAAGGAATCACGTTATAAGAGTGGTCGGAATAAGATACCTAATTTGGTGATGTCGTACATGGCAATTGGTCCTAGACTTAAGAGGTTGTATATGTGTGCAAAAACAGCCAAAGATATGACTTGGCACCATGACCATAAAACAATGGAGGGTAGCATGGCACATCCAAGTGACGGCATGGCTTGGAAGCATTTTGACACCGAAAATCTGAATTTGCCAAATAGATTCGCAATGTTCGTCTTGGATTATGCACTGACGGTTTCAATCCAAATAACTCCAACTCAATTCCATACTCATTATGGCCCGTCTTTCTTACAATATATAACTTACCTCCTTGGATGTGTATGAAAGACTCTTTTGTTGAAGTATGTTTGATTATTCCTAGAGGAAAGAGTCCAGGTCAAAACATTGATGTATTTTTAAGACTGTTGATAGACGAGTTAAAAGAGTTGTACGAGGAAGGCATTGAAGCTTATGATGCTCATCATAAAGAAAATTTTATTATGCGAGCTATTCTTTTGTGGATAGTTAGTGATTTTCCTGCCTATGCAATGTTGTCAGGCTGGAGCACACATGCCCGTTTAGCATGTCCATATTGTATGGGGGAGACTGAAGCTTTTCGATTAAATGCTGGAGGCAAACCATGTTGGTTCGACTGTCATCGAAGATTCCTACCAAAGTCGCATCCTTTTCGTAATGACAGAAATGGATTTCGAAGATCAACAAGGTCTTTATTGGGACCTCCACCCGAGTTAACTGGTTGGGAAATATTTGAACAAGTTTCTAACATCCCAGTTGTCTATGAAGGTGTAACGTTTAACCCAAAGCATAATAAAGTTCCAGAATTTGGCAAAACCCATAATTGGGTAAAGAAAAGCATTTTTTGGGAGCTTGAATATTGGCCCATGTTGTTAATCCGACACAACCTTGATGTAATGCATATTGAAAAGAATGTTTTTGAAAATATTTTTCAAACAGTCATGGACACTCCTAAAACAAAAGATAATATCAAAGCAAGAAAGGATGTGGAACAGTTTTGCAATCGGCCATCACTACATATTTTAAGTGGAAGTAATAATAGAATTCTTAAACCAAAAGCATCATACACGTTAACCAAAAGAGAAGTTAATGAAGTGTGTAGATGGTTAAAACAAGTAAAGTTTCCTGATGGTTATGCTTCAAATATAGGGGGATGTGTGAACGTCACAGATGACACCTTCTATAACTTTAAAAGCCATGATTCTCATGTGTTTATGCAAAAATTGTTGCCTATCGTCTTACGAGGGATGCTACCAAAGCAAATATGGGAATCGGTAGTAGAGCTTTGCACATTCTTTCGTGTAATATGTTCAAGGGTTCTACACATTGAAGATTTACGCAAATTGAAGACAAGTATTGTCATAACTATTTGCAAGTTAGAAAAAATCTTCCCACCCGGGTTCTTAAACTCAATGGAGCACCTTATTATACATTTAACCAATGAAGCTATTATTGGTGGTCCAGTGCAATTTAGGTGGATGTATCCGTATGAGAGGTAATTATTTTAGCTTAACAATGTATCACTTTCACATTTTAATTTTTAGATAACAACTAACACTTTCCGCCTCTTTTTTCTAGGAAGTTGGGTCGATTAAAAAGAATGATTAGAAACAAAGGGAAGGTTGAAGGTTCCATTGTTCAGTCGAATCTCATGGATGAACTTTCTAACTATTGTTCTTTGTATCTTGAGCCGACAGTTCGTGAACCGCGCAATTTTGCCCCTAACATTCCTTCTTCCTCAGGTATTGATTTGCGATTAGGCATATTCAAACATCCATCTCGAAGATTATATGAAAAGCAGGGAGAGGACAAAATTCTTACACAAGAAGACAGAGACAAGGCTCATACTTATATATTGCTTAACTGTGAGGAGGTTCTTGATTCTGTTGCTTTATTTGATAGCCAGATGAGAGATTCATTCCCAAACTATAACAAAGCAACCCTTGATAAAATCAAAGAGGATGAATTTGCTAAATGGATGCAGATGCATGTAAGCATTCGAACATAACTTTTATTATCTTAATATTATATTATTCCCAACATAATTACACACCTTTATGAATGTAGGTTATGCATGCTCCAAACAAGGGACATCTGAGAGGCCTAGCCCAAGGGCCTCTTACTTATGTAAAGTCACATAAGGGTTATTTTGTTAATGGCTACAAGTTTCACACACAAACAGCTTATGATGGTCGAGTCACACAAAATAGTGGTGTCTGTGTCAAAGAGGCTACATATGACGAAAATGAAAGTGATTACTGTGGATTATTAGATGATATATTAGAGTTGGAATATCATAGCACCATAGGGCATTGTGTGGTTGTTTTATTTAAATGTACTTGGTTTGATCCTGTGAGGGGGGTAAGGGTAGACCCAAAAACTCATATGGTTGATGTTAAACCCACGACAATAGGATGCATTGATGACCCTTTTATCTTAGCATCACAAGCACAACAAGTGTATTATACATCATATCCTTCAAAAGCAAAGGAACTAAAACGCTGGTTAGCTGTTGTAAAGACGACCCCAAGAGGAGTTTATGAACTCGCCCAAAATGTTAATGAAGTGGAGGATGATGTTAATGCGAATGGAGAGCATTTCTTTCAAGAGAATGAAAGGATAGAATGCATAATAACAGAGAATATTCTTCCCATTTCTTTTGTACATGAGGATGGAAACTTAAAAGAATTGGATGATATGGATGATGATGATGATGAAGAAGTTGAGTTTGAAGACACACATTTAGTTGAAGATTTGGAAGATGAAGAATCAGAGTGATAGGTTTGTTTATTATATATAATTGATATGTTCTTCCAATTTTTGTTGCTAATTACTTAGCATAATAGCATTCAAAATAATTCTAACTAGTTGTTTCAATTTTATTTTTTTTAATATTTATGATTTTGTTTATGTTGTAGATATCATGGTACGTACTAGGGGTCGAGGTAGTGTTCAAGATGGTGGTCGAGGTAGTGTTCAAGTTGGTGGTCGAGGTAGCGATCAAGTTGTTAGTCGAGGTGTTGAGCAAGGTAGTATTCAAGCTGGTGGTCGAGGTGTTGGTCAAAGTGTTAGGCAAGGTAGTAGTCAAGGTGTTGTTCAGGGAAGTAGTGAAGGTAGTGTTCAAGCCGGTGGTCGAGGTGTTGATCAAGCTGCCAGGCAAGGTAGTAGTCAAGCTGTTGGTCGAGTTGTTGGTCGAGGTGTAATTGGTCAAGATACTATTCAAATTGGTGGTCGAGGTGGTGGTCAAGCTGGTGATCGAGGTGTTAGGCGAGGTAGTGGTATAGGTAGTAGTGATACCATTAGACTACAGTCACATGCAGATCAGAATGCCTATATCCATTCTCCCATTGAGGGTAGTGATGATGATACTGTACATGTTGCTCCTGCGAGGCGCGGGCGTGCTTCCCATGTTCAAGTACCGGAACCGATGAATCGCGAGTGGATTTGGATTAAAGAAGGGGAGTAAGTAAATATATAATAGTATTGTATCTTTATATACATAGAAAAATGTTACAAATGTGATTGTGCATTCATTGCTTTCATTTTGTAGGTTTAGGAATCAAGAGACGTCTACTCGTATTATTGGAGTAATTTTAAAGGCCCTGTGGAACGGTCCATGGGATAGTTGGAGAGATGTTCCTAATGAACAAAGGACGCGGTTATTTGAGCGTTTTCAGGTGTGTATGTGTGCATATGTAGATAAATTTTATATAATTTATTAGATTTTGTGAATTAATTAAAAACTTTTTTTGTAGGGTTATTTTCAGTGGGAGGAGAAATGGAGTGTACAAATTTATACATGCTGGGAGAAGTGCATTGCTGGTAAATTTCCTAATTTGTTGAGGAGGGTACGAGACGAGGCTAAAGCAAGGGCGAGAGAAAAGGATATACAAGTTGGAGATGATATGTCCGTTCTTATCGACTTTAAACCACCATGGATAAGAACCGAGACATGGAAACAAATGATTGACATTTGGAACACACCTGAATGGAAAGCAAAGTCCCAAAAGAATAGTAATATTAGAAGTAAATCAATTGGGGGCAAACATACACTTGGATCTAAAAGCTATGTGACTACAAAAAGAAAAGCGGTAAAAGATGTCAATCAATCTTTTTTAGTATATATTGAATATCAATATTACAATTTATGAACTTCTTAATTCAACCTTTATAGGCCAAGATGCTTGGGCGTGAATTGACACCTCATGAGATGTGGAAGCAATCACATTGTAGGAAAGGAAGTAGGCCGTTGGATAAGTATCTAAGTCGTAGCAGCTCATTAGATTCATATTTTGATTTAGAAGAGAATGTTCAAGAAGAAAATCTGGACTGGGTCGACGAAAGGGCAGAGGAGACTTGGGTAAGCGTACTTATTTATTAAACCAAACAATTAATTTTGAAAGAAAAAAATGTATATTACAATGAAATTTAAATAATATAATTATGTGTTTATTCAATAGGTTAAATATGAAGGATATCTTGTGGAGAAGTATGGGAAATAAGGTAGCGAACATGCCAAATTTGACCATGATTTATGGTCACGAGCTGTCGGAGAAAAGAATAAAGGAAAAGTGTACGGGTTAAACAATGTTAATGAGTCATATGTACATGGTAGACAAGACCCCGAGGTATGTTTATTCTTATGGTATGGACTAATATAATATACTATGTTTCAAAATTGTTAACAATTTAGTGTTAGATATGGTCATGATAAAAATTAAGGCTTTCTTTAAATTATTATAAGTTATATCAATTCCGATGATATGAACATGAGGTAGTTAGTTAAATAATGGTTTTTGGTTTGGCTAGTGATAAAGTTTGAATTTGGCAATATCAAATCAACTCAACAACCCGAATTGACTCGTTATCATTTTTTTTAAATTCTAACTTCTTTTATTTATGCATCGGTTGTTTTATAGATTGAAAAGTGCTATGAGGTTATTAATGAGCTTGTTAAGGAAAAGGAAGACCAGAAAGAAGAGAAAGAAAAGTTAAAGGAGATTATTGCGGAGTTAGTGACCGATAATGAAAAACACAAGGTGGAGAAAGATGATATGCTTAATAGGATGACAAATATTGAAGCTATGTTAAAGAACATGGTTCGAAGATAGGCTATAAACACTTTATTTTGGCTCTATGGATGTTTATTATGTTAGGATAATTTTGGTTATTTGAGGGTTTTGGTTTGTAATGTTATTGAAAGATTATTGAAAGATTTTACATGGTTTTGAAATTTCTATGAATGGTTAATTTTAAAAGTTATTAAAGTTTTTTTAATAAAATGATAAGAATTGCAAAACAGGACACCAAAAATGATATTTCTAATTGTCTCAAATTGCTGGCAAAATCGCTAGCAAAATGGTAGCAAAAAGATAGCAAATTGGCAGCCCCACGATCTCAAGTTGGTAGCTAAAAGTCCATCGTAAAATGGTATCTACAATTAGCAAAATGGTAGCAATAATTAGTGTCCGGCGGTCCCAAAATGATGACAAAATGCCGGTAGCAAAATCGTAGCAAACAATGTACAAATTGAAACATATTTTTATGGTCGCTACCACCAGGTCACAAATTGATTAGTGGTATCAAATTGGTGCCAAAAGGGCAACTGACACCACTATTTTTCCCATCACAATTTTGGTGGCAAAATGGTTGCAACTGGGCGATTGCTACCGTTTTGCTACCAAAAATTTGATAGCAAAAATTGTGTTTTGTAGTAGTGAAGTAAATACTTTTCTAATCTATTTAATGTCTTACAAATTAAAACCTCGTAAAATAAATATATACGATTACTTGATATGTTTTCGGATACAACTAATAATACAATTAATTATCAATTAAATATAATAATACCAAAACAAAACGTACATAGATATGACAAGGTGCGCAACATAGTTGAGACCCGAAAGTAATGTATATATTGTGGACATGACAACATTATGCACTAACGAGGATCAAATGAATTTATTAAACTTGTGATAACTTTTTCAAAAAACTTTCTATTGTACCTTTAACTTTTATGGGTATGTTTAATAATTAAGTTATGGTTATTAACTATGTTTTTTTTTAAACATCCTTTAGTTATTATCATGCTTATATAGGATTTGTAATGCAAAGATCATGATTTATGTTTTGAAATTACAACACATGTTCACTACAATACTTGAAACCTCAAACTTGATAGGGACACCACAACACCTTTGTACCATTAGACTAAACACCTTTGATATTTATGTTTTGCTAAAAGCCAATAATATAAAGAAACCGCAAAGGTGGGGTTGGCAATGGAAGGCAGAAGAAGAAAACAATTACTTATTAATATATTTTTAGGGTTTTGGAATGAGGACGTTTCATCCTTTTGATATGTGTATCATTTTCATTAACCATGTTCTTTTAATGGTCATTTTTTATTCATAAAAGATTTCGTTTTTAAACATACACTGATAATAATACGCCAGTGTAGGTCAAAGACACTCAGTTACGCCCCATTACACGGCTCCGTCTTGTAATGGTTTTGAACCGGAATACGATCCTATACTTTTAAACCAGCTAAGTACGTTGGAGGGTTATAATAAAGAAGTTAGCAAGTCGACTGGTTTATCAACAAATTGATAGATTGACCTGACGTATTTGATTAAACACTCAATGTACATGTGACTCGTTTGTTAAATTAGTAAGACATGTGAATATAAAACCTTATCATCTTTATGTTTTCTTGTTATGTGTATCGTCATGTTAGGAAGTGCTACCGCCACTTCCTATCTCAACATTTTGAAAAATCAAGTCATGAAACTAAGATGTGTCGAGTCAAAGAGCTTAGTTAGTAATCTTTAAAGAAAGAAAATATACATTTTACGTCTTCTTTGATCTATAGTTCGATTCTACACTGAAAAAGTTTCTAATGAGACATCTTTTATCCTATTAAAAAATAGTAACTATTTTTCTCATTAAGTTAATAACAAAATGGCTATAAATAAACTTAGTAGGGTTATTAATATTATTCAGCTCTTAATTCATTATTTTTTCTGTTCATAAACTTTTGTTGTTTTGAAAAAACTTACATATTTGGGCTATCCACTTCGCGTAGCCCAATGCCCCAATGGCTATGCACACATTTCCTAGGTCAGACCAGAGCCTCATAGTCCAAATCAAACTCGTATCCAATTCTACATTTTACAAAATATATATTAACGCCATAAAATTTCAATATAATTTGTATTCATCTCATTTTGATGATTGTATATTTAATTTTATTGTTTTATTCGTTAAATTATAAACGCAAATGTAGTGGTTGATTTTTGGATATAACTACCATTAAGTCATCTGTGTCGCAACGGAAGACATAAAACCATTCTAGGTAACACCAATGACACACCACTATCAGTGTCCACCAACATCAAAAGCTGGTTTAAAAAAACGAAAAAAACAAAACTGAACGAAAAGTAAACGTAAAAATGTTGAACAACGCAATCGAAACGTAAAAGATATAAAACGGTAGTAAGTCGATCTAAGACCAGCGCCTTGCTACGGTGCCATCAAACGAGAAAAAGATAAACGTAAAAATGTTGAACCACACACACACGCTGCTGCGTGTTAACTCACAAATTTATACCGAAATGTAAAACGAAAATTCTCTAAAATTTGAAAAGTAACGGGGAGCAAAGTTGAAAGTAAAAAAAATGTTGGGGCTAAATTATAAAAGATATAAAAATATTAGGTTAAAATAAAAGATTGAAGATTAAAAAAAGACAAAAAATAGATACAACCCACTAAGCATATCGTACAACCCATGATTTATAACCAAGTTAGTAATCTCCCTACTTTAATAAAAGGGTAACTAGGAGGGACATGTGGCAACACCACATTCCTTCTTATCAAAATTTCCACGCCTTTCTCTCCTATTAAATATTCACATTAATTATTAATAATATTATTAAATATTTATAGATTAAAATAGTTTTTTAATAAATTAAGAAATATATCTTTTTATTAATGTTATTTCTAAATAAATAAATTTTTATAAAATAAGAATATTTTCTAGAAAATCAAAAATTTTTAATGAGTAAAATGCTATTTCAATCACTATAGTTTATCAAATAATGTCATTTTCATCCACTCCACTAATTTTATTAAGATCTCCGTTAAATATTATCGTATTTTAGTATTTTTCAATACCTTAATTATTCAATTAAGACAAATTAACCAATTGATATTCATTTAAAACTAAAAAATACATGAACCGACTAGTGAGACTGGACGATTCGATTTAAAAGCTTCAATTAACTCTAACACATGCTGTTCGATTGAGGTCTACTATGGGATTTCAATTAATCTTCATTTTTGTTCGAACGTGTACCGTTATTCAATTTACTCTTCACGTTTTGTTTGAAACCGTTATTTGATTGAGGTCTACTGTTTTCCCGTTTTGTTTGATAAAGTCTACTATTGTCACGTTCGCGCACCTTAGTCAAACAAAGCGTGATAACAATATACCTCAATCCCACAGCAGACCTCAATTGAGCAACGATACACGTTCGAACAAAACGTGAAGATTAATTGAAATTTCACAACAGACCTTAATCGAATAGCATGAGTTAAAGTTAATCGAAGCTTTTAAATCGAATTGTCCGGTCTCACTAGTCGCTTCATGTGTTTTTAGTTTTAGTTGAATATTACTTGATTAATTTGTTTTAATTGAATAATTAGAGTATTAAGAAAGAATAAAATACCCTCATATTTAACAGACGTTTTAACGGTGTTAATGAAGCGAATGAAAATGGTAACATTTGGTAAACTACGGTGACTGAAATAGCAAAAACAAAAAAAAAAATTCTGGATTGAAATGACAAATTCAACAAAACGTCAGGGACGAAAATAACATTTTATTCTTTTTTAAAAATATAAAATATTTTAAAATTGGGATTTTTAAAAAGTAAAATTTTTATAACCAAAAAATAATTAAAATTTGAGATTTATAATAAGAAAATTTTGTAAAATTACATTTTTTTAAAATGTTTTGAAACAAAATTTTCATTCTATTTATAATAAGAGATTTCCGTCGTATCTTATATTAAAATATCGATTTCTAATTAATAAATTTATATTTATTAAATATTATTTAATTTAACCTGCACGGGTTTACTAAAGCTAATTAGTATATATATGTATAACTAGTTGATGTAGACCCGCATGTTAGCGGCGAGATTATTGATAATATTGAAAACTTTATATAAAACAAATGAAATCGTGATGGAGGCATAGTGTCTCTATTTTCTTCACCATCTAGTGTTCCCTGTTATTGGAATAAAAAGAAAAACAAAAGAAAAACTCTCTATGCAAACAACATGTAGTCGTGCGACACATATTTCCCTTATGACACCTTTTTTCCCACCGCCCCACCAACCTTTACAACGACATGAAGATTTCATCGCAAGAGGCTTTGGCACTACAAGAAAAAAACTCTATCGCGACTAGGTTTATGGCGACGACATGATGTTGTTGCTATAGGTCACCCTAAGGCGACTCGTCGCCATAGAATCACTTTAATTTTTGGTTATTCTAGTCCTATGGTGACGACTTGTCGTCGCCTTAGGGTGACCTATAGCGACAAAAAAAGTCGTCGCCATAGGTCTATTTTTTTAAATTTTGATATATTTAAAATAATGCTAGAATTTTAAAAATTGTGTGTGGACTTAAGGCGACGACATGTCGTCGCCATAGGTCAAAACATTTTTTTTCTTTTTTTTTTCTCCAAAATAACTAGGAGAGAAATAGTCCCGCCATAATAAAAACTCTATGACGACGACATGTCGTCGCCATAAAGTTTTATGATTTTCTTATATATGATATTAATAAAAGTATATCATAATTATTAATATTAATATTAATATTATTATTATTATTATTATTATTATTATTATTATTATTATTATTATTATTATTATTATTATTTTATGTACATATTATTGTTATTATAAGTAATAATATTATTATTATAAGTAGTAATAATAATAATAATAATAATAATAATAATATAATAATATTATTATTATTATTATTATTATTATTATTTAATTAACCGTGTGTATGTTTGTATTATTTTCTTAAAATAATATTATATGCTTTTAATTTATTTTATAAATGGAACAAAATTTATTTTGTAAATGGAACAAAATCTTATTAAATGTGATTTTTTGAAAGAAAGATAAAGATAAGTTAGGACTACTATTTTTTAAATGTAAGATGACTCTCGGTGGTATAATATGGTTTAAGTATCGGGTGAAGTTTAAGATTGTATTCCAATTTTGACTAAATGATATATGTTCAATCATCTAGTTATTTATTTTTAGTTAAAAGAAGAACAAAACTAATTTCATATGTTGTGATAAGTATGATTATTAACAATTAGTGTCAATCATGGTCACAGATGTTCGATTATAATAGTTAAAATCGATTGAATATGTCAAAGTTTAGCTATGATCGAGCTATGAATATAAGTTTATATACATTAGTTGTAATTTAAGAGAAATTATGATTGTTAAGGATAAGTTAAGTTTGTTTATATTTAGTTACCATTAATGAGTGTTAAACAAGGTCAAATATGTCCGGTTATGATGGTTGGGGTCGATCACATTCGTCAAAGGTTAACTATGATCCAATTATGATCATTGGTGTTAAATTAAATACGATGTTGGTAATTTACAGGAAATTATCCTTATTAATGGTAAGTTAAGTTTGTTTAAGCTTAGTTATCATCAATGAGCGTCAAAAAAGGTCAAATATGTTCGCTTATGATGATTAGGGTCGATCAAATACATTAATAGTTAGCTATGATTGAATTACAATGATCAATGTTAAATTATACAATTCGATGGTAATTTATGGGAAATGATGTTTATTAACGGTAAGTTATTTTTATTTACGCTTAACTATCATCAATGAGTGTTAAACAAGTCCAAATATTTTAGGTTATGATGATTAGGGCCGATTACATATGTCAAAGGTTAGCTATGGTACAATTATGATCATTGGTGTTAAACTAAACACGATGTTGGTAATTTAGGGGAAATTATGCTTGTTAATGGTAAATTAAGTTCATTAATACTTAGTTGTCATCAATGAGTGTCAAAAAAAAGTCAAATATGTTTGGTTATGATGATTAGGGTCGATTGCATACGTCAAATGCTAGCTATGATCCAATTATGATCATTAGTGTTGAATTATACATATTGATAATAATTTACAGAAAATTAGGCATACTACTGGTAAATTAAGTTTGTTTATTCTTAACTATCATCAAAGAGTATCAAAAAACCTCAAACATAATCGTTTATGATAATTAAGGTTGATTATATACGTCAAATATTAGATATGACGAACAAGTATTATTATACATATGGTGATATGTTTATAATACTAATAATAATAATCATAATCATAATCATAGTAATTATTATAATAATTAACATAATAATAATAATAATAAATAATAATAATAATAATAAATAACCATCATAATAATAATTATAAAATAATAATAATAATAATAATAATAATAATAATAATAATAATAATAATAATAATAATAATAATAATAATAATAATAATAATAATATATAATAATATCTTTAATAATAACATTATTAAAAATAAAAAAATATATAAAATATCAGAAAACACCCTATGGCGACGACATGTCGTCTCCTTAGGTGTTTCATATCGTCGCCATAGGTGTTTCATATGCCCGCGTGAATATCACGCCATTAATTTGGGAAAAAATTGAAAAAATAAGCACCATATGGCGACGACATGTCCTCGTCACAGGGTGCAGTATCTTTTAAACCAAGGATTACAACCTTATCACTTTCACTTTCTCAAACCCAAATCCCACCCACGACCAGCCTTTATCTCCGGCGAAAACAACCAAAATCCGACCACCACCACCATTTCTAGCCACCACCACCGTTCCTAGCCGTTACCACCACCGTTCCTAGCCGTTACCACCACCACCGTTCCTAGCCGGTACCACCACCACTTCCATACCCCCATTACCCTCCCATCGCACCCTACCAGGAATGAAGCATCTTTAGGTTGCACCACCACCATCGTTCCTACCACCATGACTACCACTCCTACCACCACCACCACTCATGTCTCTCTAGGCTGTTGTATCATTATCTCACCACCACCGTCACCGACAACATCTCATTATCATTGTTTTTGTTAAGATTTTAAGGTGTGTATATTATCAATTTCATTAGTTATTTAAATAATTTGATTTGGTTTTTGTTTAGTAGAATGATATGATAATATGTTGAACTAATTGATTTTTGGTTTGATTTTGTTTTTGTTTTGATTTGGTTAACGATATGCTTTAAATTATGTATGTATCTATGCATAATATGTGATGAAAGTATTGTAGTTTGATTTAGTTATTAGTTTAATTAATAAACATATGATGAACACATCATGAAATTGAATATCTGTGCTAGATGATATTTGTGTTAGAACTTTAAGGTATGTATGTTATATTGTTTTGTTAATTAGTTAAAATATTAAGTTGAATTATTGTTATAGATGATTTATGTTGTTAGAATTATATAAGTTATTTGATTTGGTTATTGGTTTGAGTTGATAGAATGATATGATGAGTTATGTTTGGTAACATGTTTTAGGATTAATGTTAATTAATTTAGAACCTAATTCATGAACATATGATGAATTGCATTTTAAAACATGTTTTAGGATTTTAATGGAAAATGTTCTAGGGTTTCATTTGTGTTTTATAACTTGTATTTATATTTATGTCATGTTTATGTATGTGTATAAGTCATCTTATAAATATTGTTTAAAGGAACAACAAACGTGAAGAAGAGCACATTATACGGAAGTGTTTGGATTGATCAAATCGAGCGCAAAAGAAGATTAGGTAAATTTAAAACTTTTATTTCTATTATATGTTAACTATGTTGTTATCATATGTTCATATGTTGTTACTACTTTAATTTAATTTAATTTAATTTAATACGATGTTAGTACCTTTTTGGTTTAGTATATTGTTTAGCTTAAAGTTGGATATTATTAAGTTAAATCACTTGCACATATTTAAAGACTAAATTTAGATATTATTACTTGCATTGTTGATTTATTAAAATTTAAAATTGTTATCTTTTATTATTTTTAATTGGGCGTGATGTTTCATTTTACAGCAGTTATGCTGTCGAACTTTTATAAAAATATTAATAAACATCTCTTGTTGTGAACGATCAGGTGGGTCATCATTACATGGGATGAGCAAATGAATACACTTAGGAGTATATGCGTGAAATGCAGGAACGAATGAATAAATTTTAAAAAAGGAATCAAATCCTAATGATGACGAAGATGATCAAGATGACGACAATTAGAATTCGTTTGTTTTGTAAAAGAATAAAGATGTTTACGTTGGTTATTTTGTTTAAATACACGTGTATGTAACTTGAATTGTAAAATGATTTTCTTTTGGGTATTAATAATATTAACTTTCGTTTGGTGTATAAATATGTTTCCGAAACCTAAAATATTAGGAAAAACATAGAAAATATAAATACAATTTATAAATAAAAAATTAAAACACTAAGGTCTATGATGACAACATGTCATCGCCATAAACTGAAAAATAAAACTATTTTTAAATTAAAATAAAATATAAATTTTTTTTGCCGACAACTCTGTGGCGACAATTTGTCGTCGGGATAGACCTCTATGGTGACAATGATTTTGACGATGACTCAAAAATACGCTATAGCGACAAGGCTGTGACGACTAGGTCTATGGCGACGACAAACCAACCCTATCACGACGACGAATGTCGTCGCCATAGCCCCTATTTCTTGTAGTGTGGGTGGTTAAATTTCAGAGAACACCTATTGCAGCGACAATTCTGACGAATCTTGAAGAATTCAAGCAGGTATCATAAACTCAATTCGAAAGTGATAATCTTTATTCAAGCTTCAAAGCCCTTAAATAGACTTACAGACTCCAAACTGACTCAAACGTTCACCTCTCAACAAGGAGAAAGACCCGGACTAAAAACGAACAACTAAAGACTCGGTAAACAATAAACTAACCCAACATGGGCTGGACTGACCCAACAAACAAAGGCTAACCAAACGCCCACTTATTAACATACTAAATAAACCCAACAAATTCCTCCCCTTAAACAAGAAAGCATCAAGCATCTTGTTTAATTTCCTGAACTCCAATCTGACTTTTGATCCAAGCATAAGAATCCAATTTCAAAGGCTTTGTCATACCGTCTGCTAGCTGTTCTTCTGTTCCACAGAATTCAAGCACCACAACTCCCCGATTAACCAGATCTCTAAGATAATGAAATCGCACATCTATGTGTTTAGTTCTCCTATGCATTACCGGGTTCTTCGATAGCTTAATTGTTGAACTATTGTCACATAAGATGCTGATCGTTCCCATCGGTTTTTCTTCAAAATCTTCGAGCAGGCCCTTCAGCCAAACACAATGACAGGCACATCCTGTTGCTGCAACATATTCTGCTTCCGTAGATGACAAAGTCACCACGTCTTGTTTCCTAGAACACCAACAAATAGCTGTACCATTGAACAAGCAAACATAACCGGAAGTACACCGACGATCTTCCAAATCCCTCGCATAGTCACTGTCCGTATAGACTTGAAGCTTTGTACTTGGATACCTTTGATAAAGCAAACCAAAATTATAGGTTCCTCTTATATACCTTAAAACACGCTTTGCAGCCTCCATATGTTCTTCTCTTGGGTTGGACATGAATCTTGAAATTAAGCTCACCACATACATGATATCCGGACGTGTTACTGTTAAATACATCAAGCTTCCCACGAGTCTCTTATACATGGTGGCATCAACCTCCTCCCCGACTCCTGATTTTGTTAACATAGCTCCTGGAACAATCGGATTTTTGACCGCATTAGCATCCCACATTCTAAACCGTTTGAGCACCTCCTGTGCATATTTTCTTTGACAAAGAGAAATACCAATTGAACTTTGTTGCACCTCAACTCCAAGGAAAAACTTCATTTCTCCCAGATCAGTCATCTCGAACTCCCGCTGCATTGACCTTTTAAAACTTTCACACAACATTTTGTCATTTCCTGCGTATATTAAGTCATCCACATACAAACTCACCAAAAGAATTTTATTCCATACCCTTTTAATGAATAAGGTATGATCGTAACTACTCTTCTTAAACCCCTCCTTTGCAAAATATTTCTCTATTCGATTAAACCAAGCTCTCGGGGCTTGTTTTAAACCGTATAAGGCTTTATTCAGCCGATAGACTTTGGTTTCCTCCCCTGTTTTAACAAACCCTTGAGGCTGAAATACATACACTGTTTCTTTCAGTTCACCGTGAAGAAAGGCGCTCTTAACATCGAGTTGAGATACGGTCCAGTTTCTTTCAGCCGCCACTGCCAACATAGTTCGTATTGTATCCCACCGCGCTACCGGAGCAAAAACTTCGGTGTAGTCGATTCCTTTCTTTTGGGCATATCCTTTTACCACGAGCCAAGCTTTATATTTATCTACTTCTCCTTTTTCATTTAATTTTGTCTTGAACACCCATTTAACTCCTATTGGCTTGACTTCAGTAGGTGCTTCTACCAATTCCCAAGTATTGTTTTGTTCAATCGATGCAATTTCACTTTTCATTGCTTCAATCCATTTTCTTTCCTTACAAGCTTCTTCATAGGTCAAAGGATCATCAAGAGAGCTGTACAATGCAAAGCCAACTTCATCTTCTAATAGATTTGAATAGTAATCATTCATCCAAGCGGGAGGTTTTCTATTACGGGTGGAAGGTTCACCAATAACAGTTTGTGAAGGCTGCTCGTTGGACTGATTTTCAGCCGTTTCAGAGGAAAGACCTGCATTATTACTCTCAGCTGATGAATTTAAATTTGTACCTGTACCTTCTGTTTCAGTTTGCGCATCCAGAGGACTTGTTTGTTCTGAACTTGTTTCAGTTTCTTCAACTGCTTCATCGCCTGTTGTTTTTTCTTCCTCATCTTCAATAACAAGCTCCTCTCCTTTGTCTACCCATTCCCATTTTCTTTCTTCATCAAATACCACGTCTCGACTGATTACTACTCGTTTTGGCTACTGGATCATATAAGTAACAAGCTCCTCTCCTTTGTCTACCCATTCCCATTTTCTTCTTCATCAAATACCACGTCTCGACTGATTACTACTCGTTTGGCTACTGGATCATATAAGCGGTAGGCTTTGGACTCTTGACTAACCCCAAGGAAAATGCACTTATGACTCCGGGCGTCAAGCTTGGTTCTCAACTGTGCAGGTACGTGCACGTGACCTACACAGCCAAAAATCTTAAAGTGCTCCACGGTTGGCTTCGAACCTGTCCATAATTCTTCCGGGACCTTGTCGTCCAAACTTCTACTAATACATCGGTTTACCACATGACACGCCCATCTAGCAGCTTCTGACCAAAAATACTTAAGCATTGATTTTTCAGCTAAAAGACACCGAACCATGTTCATGATAGTCCGGTTGCGTCGCTCGGCCACTCCATTTTGTTGTGGAGTGTAGGCTGCTGTTAACTGTCTTTTAATTCCCCGTGACTCACAAAATGCCTTAAATGGAAGCGAATTGAACTCCCCTCCCCTATCACTTCTAAGGCACTTGATTGTCGTTCCAGTTTCATTTTCTACTAAATTCTTGAAACTTTTGAATAAATCAAATGTTTCTCCCTTATGAGAAAGAAAATATACCCAGTTTTTTCGCGAAAAATCATCAATAAAAACGAGTATATATCGCTTACCGCTTTGAGAGGCAGGGCTGATTGGCCCACATAAATCGGTATGAATCAATTGTAACCGGTCAGTGGCACGCCAGGCACTCTTCTTCGGTATGGCCACCCTTTGTTGTTTTCCAATCGCACACGTCTCACACACTTTGTACCTTTCAATATCTGTAGGTAAGCCCTTCACCATCTTCTTGTATTGCATCGTTCTTATTGCCTTGTGGTTTACATGCCCGAATCTCCTATGCCAAATCTGATCTTGTTTATCTTCACCTACTTGAAAGCATTTAGTTGTTGAAGGCTGACTCATTTCGCTAAACACAGGAAACATTTTATTTTTTGACATCTTAGAACTGATAATCAGCCCCCTTGTAGGATGGAATACTTCACATTTTCCTCCTTGAATGATGAAAGTCAATGCTTTGTCTTGCAATTGACCTACACTAATGAGATTGGATGTTAATAACGGCACATAATACACATTAGAGATAACCTGAGTGATTCCTTCTATGTTGAGACGAACGTCACCCTTGCCCTTCACCTCTAGCCTTACATCGTTTCCAAGTCGAACCGTGTGTTTGAAGCTTTCATCTATGTGAACAAACCATTCTTTCATCCCGGACATGTGATTGGAACACGCCGAATCAAGAAACCATATATGTTCTCCTTTTATTTTCCCGGGTTCCGCTGATGCCATCAGCAGCAAGCTTTCTTCTTCATATCGTTCAATGTCAACCGAGGCCATCAGGAGCAGTTCTTCATTCTCCTCATATTCTGTATAGTTGACTGTTTTATCCCCGACTGGACATTCGTATTGAAAATGTCCCTTTTGATGGCATCTGTAACATTCAACCAGTGTTTTATCAAACTGAGATCGACCACGACCTCGTCCTCTAACCCTGCCAAAGCCTCCTCTTCCTCGACCTCTGCCTCGTCCAGTGCTTGATTCCTTTTCCACTTTTAGTACTTGTTCTTCAACAGTCACTCTCCCCGTCAATTTTTGTTCGTGAACCAGCAACGAGCTTTGAAGCTCATCAACTGTTAAGTCATCAGTATCTCGGGATTCTTCGATGGAGCATACTACAAAGTTAAAGCTCATCGTCAGCGATCGAAGGATTTTCTCAACTATCTTTACATCCGGCATTTCTTCTCCGCAATTCCTCATATTGTTTGCCACCACCATCACACGATTGAAGTACTCTGTCACGCTTTCCCCTTCCTTCATTTCTAGGGTTTCGAAATCACGCCTGAGCCTCTGCAATTGGGCTCTCTTGACCCTAGCATTACCATGATACTTCAATTTCATGGCATCCCAAATTGCTTTTGCCGAATCCTTCCGAGTAATTGTCTTGATTATTTGTTTATCAATCGATCGAAACAAATAATTTCTTGCCTTCAGATCCTTCAGCCTCATCACATCCGTATTGGTTCTTTGGGTGGGAGTCAACTGTTCACCTGCGGCAGGTTCTTGGAACCCTCTTTCAATTACCACCCAATATTCCTTTGATCGGAGTAAGGTTTCCATGACCAAGCTCCAATGGTCATAGTCTCCATCAAAACAAGGAACGTTGGTTTTGTGTGACTCTTCTTCTGCCATTAGAACCCGCTGCTCTCACCGAACTATTACCCAAGTTAGGCTCTGATACCACTTGACGAATCTTGAAGAATTCAAGCAGGTATCATAAACTCAATTCGAAAGTGATAATCTTTATTCAAGCTTCAAAGCCCTTAAATAGACTTACAGACTCCAAACTGACTCAAACGTTCACCTCTCAACAAGGAGAAAGACCCGGACTAAAAACGAACAACTAAAGACTCGGTAAACAATAAACTAACCCAACATGGGCTGGACTGACCCAACAAACAGAGGCTAACCAAACGCCCACTTATTAACATACTAAATAAACCCAACAAATTCGGCATCATATGATCAACAGTACTGGCAGTATCCATCATCTCTATAGCTGCAGTCGTGATTACTTGTAGTGGAAGTCTAAAACCTATCATTCATCAATCAATAAAATTGATGTTGAATTTTACATGACATCTGGTCCACCAAAGATGACTTTGAAGAAAAACCTTTGGATTTGTAGCACCTACTTGAAAAAATAACGCTTCTAGACAATTCAGTTGGATTTGTTGAAATGTGCCTTTCTTTGCGTTGACCGTACTAATATTGCTAACAAAACCCCAAATATATCTCATTCAAATTCAAATATATCTCGTTCAGCTTAATTTGAGTCGTCCACTAGTGTGACACTCGTATATTTAATTGGCTTTTAAAAGCTTGTTTGTTTCGATTTTCTTTCAAAAAAGGCATGTAAAGATGTTGATCAGTTCAACTATCCATTCTTGTGAAAATCATAATACAGTTTTAATTATAAAAAATAAGGGTAAAGTTACAACCTAAACAGTGGATCGAGCAGATATGTTTTCCACTTTTCCTTCATAAATGTTAGGATTAGATCTCGGTAAATTGTGCACTAGGAGACATTATAAACTAACTTGTTTTTATCAAATATGATTAAAGATAAATTGAAATGTATATATATATAATTGTTTAATAGTTGATTACCTATTGGTCCATGATATATAATTTATGATACGTACATGTTAACATGACAACATAACGCGAAGTTAAAAGGCTTCATTCTTAAACAAGTAGACATATATAGACACTATTAATTTCACGTCTAATCAAATTAAACACCTACTTAACATGCGTGTTTATGACGCGTCAAACCTCTTTATATTTTAACTATCTTTAAAATAATAAAATATATCTTTTTGGTTTTCCCTAACCTAGCTGCTAGCGCTACTTGCCTCCACCGTACGGATTTTATGATCTATCTTTTTAATGTTAAATATTATTATTAGTTGTAATTTATTTCAAATATATTAACAATTGTTCTTGAAAGATATTGTTATCATAAATTTTAATTTTTGTTTATTTTTCTTTTAGTTTGTTATTTGTTAATTGTGTTAAATGTATCGTGACATGCTGTGTCACTAAACATGTGATATTAATCATGTTATAACAGTTAATGTTGTGTTCATGTTTTACACCCGCATTAATTGTGTTGTGTTGTGTCGTGGTTGTTATACGAAACCACATGATGGCTCATCCACATTAATTACTTTTATTTTTTAGCTACCCAAAAGAGGTATTTTTTGAACGGTCTAATAGGCTAGTGATCATGGTTGTTAAGCTACATATTTACATGTGATTAAGTTTTAATTTATAGCAAAAATAAAATAAGTATATTTTTTGTTTGTTCTAGAAGAAATATACTAGACACAGATTGCATGCATGCCAAATTTACCAATAACAGTCTCATGATTAATATTCTATGCATGATCACTTCTAATTTTGGATACTGTGTAGTATGATAGATTTGAATGTTTCAAATTAACTTTTGCCCTCAATTATAACTTGTTGACTTAGACCTTTTCATTTGATTTTGACATCCACGGAGTCAACACTCACGACTTTGACCAAGTAAGCTGCATATTATTAGATCCTTCAAACTCAAACCCTCTTCACACCTCTTAGATATGATATAGCTTACAGGAACAACCCTAATTGCTCTTGCATAGATTATATACATACATCACTGACAGTTAAATATTAATCATATATATACCTTAAGAAACTCCATTAATGGATAGTGAGAAGATGCAGGTGATCGGTAGAAGACGAGTTGATAAAGAAGAAGAAATACCTCTTCCAGGGTTTCGGTTTCACCCTACGGATGAAGAGCTTGTCGGGTTTTATCTTCGTCGAAAGGTGGACAAGAAACCGCTCCATATCGACCTCATCAAACAGATTGACATCTACAAATATGATCCATGGGATCTTCCAAGTATATATATACGCTTTCTTCTTATTTTAGTATATGATATCTGTATTCATCAAAATTTTGATTTAAGTTTTGATATTAAAATTATTAGCTAATAAAATTATGATTTTAGGTATAAAGAACAAACAGATCGAGAGAACATGTATATATGGCCATATGGATATGTTTAATAATTAGGGTTCCACTTTATATCAATAAATATTTCTTACAGGAACATGGTATATATGTGTTTAATTAGTATCACAGTAATTAACTCAGTTTAAAACATCTCTAATTGAAAAATTAGATCAAAGATCAGGTAGAAACAAGTTCAACAATTTATGATAGGTTCCACATTCAGGTAGTATGCATGCACAAGTTGATTTTAGGTCATTAAAATCGTATTTTACACCACCCTTGTGCACGCGTAGAAGTCGGATCGCGTAAAACACAACTATAGGAGCTTGCTAAGCATATGAATTGGTTTCTTACTTATAGATCATTCATTGTTTTGTTCACCAACCGACATGTATTTTCCAACCCCTGCTGTCAAGTTTTATGATATTCTTACTATTCTGTTCTAAGTATTGATATCTTATTTATTTTAACTTAACTTTGAATAAGTTTTCCAAACTCTTAAAAGGAGAACACATACTCACAAAATTATTGAACGCATACTCATATATATATATATATATATATATATATATATATATATATATATATATATATAAATTTACAGAGACGCAAAACAAAATAACTTATTGATTTTTCCAATCTTAAGTTGTAAGATATAAGATTAATGATTAAAATACGAAATTTAACTATCTTGAAATTCAGAAAAGAATATGAACAAATTTCATTGATATATACCATCTTCATATATGTAAGTCGTGCATAGTTTATATTACTTACACATTACCTACACATGAGTAAATAAACAATTAATAATGAAAAAGCATATGAAAAATTTTGGTTTATGGTTTTATATACATAACATATATACATGTTTATATATAAGAGCAAAAAATTTAAAAAAGATATAAAGCAGTGATGAAATAAATTATAAGATTAAGGTTTTTCTTTTGTTCTTGGAATATAAATTTAGTGTTCTGTGAACCTCACACGTATATACATACAGACAAGAGGGATTTAATTATACAAAGTTTACTCTTAATACAAGGGTACAAAGTTTAACTATCATACAAGAATGATTCACACTTGTCTAAAATTATCGCGAAGTGTTAAAATTATCACGCAAGAACATTATAATTTCATCACTGCGCGGTAGTTTCACAAAAATGTTAATCATTCTTGCTCACTTTCTTCCACGCATATATATTGTATTATGTAGTTCACAAGCAAATATCTTCGTTTGCCTAGACAAAATTATGAATAACTGTTGTATGTTTAGGGGTACATCGATCGATGATATATATATATATGCACTATATATTGATAATATGTACGTGGTTCACTATATTTCTTTCACTTTTGTTGGTTTGCTCATGAATAGTATATATCTCAACTTATGAACAATATAAATTAATCCTAACTTCTTATAATAGTGATATTACTTGGTACGTTTATTTTATTTCTATTGATTAATACAAATTAAAAGTGCAAGAAACTTGAGCAAAAATGAAATATTTACAATAAACGTGTGCTTATATATATGCATATATATGATTTGCAGTAGACGGTGACGTGGGGGACAAGGAATGGTATTTCTTTTGCAGAAGAGGAAGGAAGTACAGGAATAGCGTAAGGCCCAACAGGGTCGCGGGTTCAGGTTTCTGGAAGGCGACAGGCATCGATCGGCCCATATATTCTGGTGCTGGATCAGTGTGCATCGGCCTCAAGAAATCGCTTGTTTATTACCGCGGTAGTGCTGGTAAAGGCACCAAAACCGAGTGGATGATGCATGAGTTTCGTCTTCCCCCATCGTCTCACACGCACATTGATCATGCCAAAAACATCAACCAAATGGATGATAAATCTATCTCTCAAGAAGCTGTAAGTAAGAAATAAACTTGCATATGCTTACTTAGAAGTGTTTGAAACAACGTACGTACTAGAGCACGTTCAATACATAATCAAATTTAAGTAAAAAAACGACAAGAACACATATAACATTGTAATGAAAAACTAGAATTCAAATGATAAATAAATTGCCTAAACCGATTTTTTAACCTTCCTTTACAAGAATTTTTAATGCAAAATAGTGAGAATTTAAAAAAAAAAGAGCTTATTAGTTATATGTAGTGTTGTATAATTTTCAACTAGTGAATATTACCAAAGTAGCGTTAAGACGAAACTAAGAACAAGATGGAGAATAAGATGAAATACTTGTTTTCATCAAAGAATTTGTGTTTTTAAGTGGATTTAATTGAATATATCATCAAAAGAGACATTGACATAATTTTAAAATTTATCAATCTTTAATGCAATGAAACACAAACAATACTGGGGACCATTTTAACGACAAACTTAGTCACTAATTTATACAACTGATTACACACAACGGGCAACCAATACCACATTGATATATCTTTACTCATGATGTAAAACTTATTATATCTTGTTTTCTGCTTGGTGCAAAACTTGCCATAATTTTGGTCAGTTCATTTTTTATTGGATGTCATTTAAATTGATTAAATTAATCCGTGGCAATGTTTAATCAAAATGGCTATGAAACGATTTTACCTTATTTTAAAATGTTAACTTCCAATTGGGAATCATGGCATGCCTTTAACTTTAGTAATACAAATTTATTTGAAATGCTTTAAAATGTTAATGTGTAGTAAAAAAATGAGGTTATGATTCAACTAAATAGAATATGTTACAAATATTCACTCTTTTTTATTTTTTAATGGTTTTTAACAAAGACTTACTTGAAATGCTTACGTTCGGTTTCATAAAACTAAACTGATTTGAATGGTCGTAATATGATTTGTAAGTCATTTACGATTGTGGTATAGAATTAAAAATTAAAATTAAAGTATCACATCCATTAATGAGATTCACGGATCTCATGCAACGTCATCAAATAATTTAGAAATCAAAAGGTTTCAATTATTATAATTCGATCGAGATCATATCCACACATGGTCTATTTACTAATATATAATTGTTGTGCAGGAAGTTTGGACTTTATGCAGAATCCTCAAGAAAAATGCGTGTCACAAAAAACCCTTACCAGATTTGAGCAAACCATCTACTGAAATCAATTTCGCGGTTGATGCAACTTCAATAACACACATTCGAGACTCCAATCGCAATACACAGAGTTACATTAGATTCCAAACTCCCACAACCCAGCTAAACCATATGAACAACCCATTGCATCATCATCATCATCACGAGCAGCAACATAACAATCACCTGACAAATCAGTTTACCGCGACTTCAGCTGCATCAGATCAAGCTCCATCTGCATCTAGTTCTTGCTTTTCGGATCAAGATGTGAATGATATCACTAATAATGGAGATTGGGATGATTTAAGATCTGTTTTGGAGTTTGCATCTACTGATCGGCCGGTTTTCTTTATGTAATATTGCAGGCTTGCATGTATTAATATTTCATATTGAAAACTTAAAAATATATATGATCATTTGCCACCAACCACGAAACCCATAATTACATTTGTCGATGTTTAGATGTGTACAAATAAAGAGACACAACTAATTAGAATCCTTATATATTCATCTTTTGGAGGAAACATGTTAGGATGAGAGTCTAATTTTTTGTTGGTTTATTTATTTATTTGTTTTTGTCTATATACAAGTATCTAGTTGATTTATTTCACTAGTTCACCAACACACAATCGATCGATGGAAAGCTTAAAATCATAAGGTCGTAAAATTAATGACTATTATCAATGCGGTTGTAGAACAGTCGCAAAATTTACTAGTCCAAGTACATTTTTGTTGGTTAAGAAGTATGAACAACATATGTAAGAGGATTTGAAGGTTTTATTTTGATGTAATTTTTTTAACTTCTAAATATTATCTAATTCAACACTTGTAAGGATTGAACGCAGACCATATTTACAGGAGACGTCTACAAGGTCACATGTAAGTAACTTATAGTAGTGTGTTGTGAGGAAGTTTTGTTATTTATACTAATATATATTATGAGCAAATGATATTAGTCTTAGCAAAGATTGTTTTATGTATCTGTTACAATACTTAGCACAATATAGAGTACAAATTAGTGACATGAATACACGTAATGTATTCTTTTTAACTTATGAAGTGTGATAGCCGATAAGAAGTAGTTGTCTTATTCATAGTAGCATTCAAATAGATAAAAGAAATGAATTACTGTTTTTCTTTCCATGGTTTGTTTACATCTGTTATTTTCACCCAATTTTTTTTACATCAACGGAATATTTTTGAAAACGAGCTGGCTCCTCAAGGTTTTAAAAAGTTATCATTTTTATCCAAAAATTTAGCTTCGTTAATTTTGCATATAAAAACAAAATCCTGACTTATGTTTACTTGTTGCTAATAAAATCTCATTCATCTACTATTTGTTCCATTCACAAAACCTACATCAAACCTTTTATCTTTTCATTTCAAACATTTTATTATTGACTGAATCATGAGATTGTCGGCTTTATCGGTGATAGAGGATGATAGATTTGGTTTCTAGTAACCCGTTGTGAAGGGGTTGTATGATGGAGACGACCACCTCCAGGCATCCTCTCCCTCATATCATGATTCACGATCACAACCACCCAAAGAATCCCATTATGACAAAGTTAAGATTTTTTCGATTTACATACATGTTTAACATTTTAAATTAACGAAGTTAAAGTTTTTTTTATTAGACTGACAACTTTTTAAAAACCTTGAGGAGGCAGATGCAAAAAAAAATAATAAATAAATAAATAAATAAATTTTTTTGGACGGAAATGACAAATGTGATCATACCACAAGAGAAGAACGTCAATTCACTCTAGATAAAAATATCATTTGTTATAACTACTTATAGTTAATGCAGTCAAAAAATGATAAACGAACAATGATAAAACCAAAACACCATTTCGATTAACCCCAAAATAACACTATAAATCTGAGAAAAAGAAGCATTGCACTCATTGAGAAACGAAAGCAATTTGCAGTGTGGATGATGAGTGAACTTCGAAGTATTGCACTATTGCTAGAACTTCATCCTTGAGCTAATTACGAAGAAGAGCAGATTATCAATAATTATTATGTATCAGGATTGTTTATATGAAAAATGGCATGAACCCTTGAAAGCTCTTAGAAAGATTCATTCATATAGTGATCCGATAGCTAGTGGCGGAGCTTGAGCAATCCTATAAAAGGCCGGGGGCAGAAAATCAATTTTTTTATGGGAGGCGAAGTCAATATATATAAAAAAATTTACACTATCGGACCAAAAATTTTACATTACCAAACCAAAATTAATACTACCAACAAAAAAAAAGACCCCCAGCCCCTTATATCCTTTGCCCCATGCTAGTAGCAACTCATTGTGGGACATGAGGTCTTCTTCTGCAACAGTGTTGGACCCGAAAAAAACCCGTAGGGTTGGAACCGGGTATGATTTTCTAGAATTTCTTAGAACCCGACCCGAACCCGACCCGGAACCAGTTGAACCCGGGTTGGACCCGGTTTCGACCGTTTTTTTTTTTTTTAAAAGTGGCCGTTTTTTAACGGCTATATAGCCGTTACCTTCGATTTGTGACCGTTTTTTTGGTCACTTTTGCCCTATAAGTTAGTATAAATAGGTGTGGGTTGATATGGTTTAGTACTCAAGTCTCAAACGCAAAAACATACGCAAAAAATGCAAAAAATACTCTCGTTTACTCTCGTTTTACACATTCACTCTCTCGTTTTACACTTTCACTCTCTTTAATCTTGATATGGCTCACTCACAATCTTCCGTTGGTCAAGGTTCGTCCAACGCTCCAACCGTCGTTCGTGTTCTTGCACACAATCGTAACATGGATGTTTGGTGCAATTGGGATATGGTTGAGTTGAGTGACGGGTCTGTAAAGGCTCGTTGCAAGTTTTGTGGAGCTTTGCTTGCTAAAGATTCTAACACGACTTTAAACAAACATATTAGCAAGAAGTTTTGCAAGTCGTTGAAAAGTAATCCGGATTCGCAACAAACACAATTGGGTGGAGACGGTGGATACGCACTCTAGATTTTTAGGTCCTAATTGGGATGTACCTACTCGATGGAATTCGACTTGTCACATGTTTGAATGTGCTTTAAAATAAAAGGGCACTTTGAAAGCTTTTCATAATAGTCTTTCGGATAATGGTGAAGCCAACCCATTTCCGGATGCGGGTTGGGAGAATCTTCAACGTCTATCCGAGTTTCTTGAGGTTTTTAAAAACTCAACAACAAAATTATCGGGAGTTTATTATTCCACTAGTTATTCGGTGCTTCAAAAACTATATTTTATGTCTTTGAATTTTAAAAATTTTCAAAATAAAAATAATATGTTTAATCAAATGATAGAACCAATGAAAGAAAAGTTTAAAAAATATTTTAAGGACTTACCACCAGTTTTTACGTATGCCGCCACTTTAAATCCGTTTCTAAATGTTGCGGGGGTTGAATGTTTGATAGATGAGATAAATGACAATTTGGATATGCATGACGAAAACCCTGATTTTTCAAACGAGGCAAAAGAAAATTTTAATGAAAGTTTGAAAGCAATTTATAATTTTTATTTAAATAGATATGGGCCTAACGTAAACATAACCATGCCAAGCGGATCAACCTCAAGTGTTAGTACCTCGCTTAAAGACCCTGTTTTGACTATGTTGAATGTTGTTCGGGATGTGACGGCTAAACGTCAAAGGGGTAACACCCCAACAAGTGAGCTCGGTAGATATAGTGGAACGGATTTTATTTCCACTATGACTACCGAAGATTATCGTGCATTCGATATTTTGGCTTGGTGGAAAGGAAAAGAATCTCAATTTCCGATTCTTTCTGCTATGACCCGTGATTTACTAAGCGTCCAAGCTTCTACGGTAGCTTCGGAATCTGCTTTTTCTCTTAGTGGCAGGGTAATATCATTACGAAGAACAAGACTAACTCCGGAAGCAGTGGAGATGTGCATTTGTTTAAAGGATCACTTAGACGCAACGGATCGTATACAAGACCAAACAAGCCTTGAAGACGAGATTACACTCGAAGCTAAAGTACATGATGAAGAGGTAGAAGACGGAGTATCTTCTGGCATATCCGATGAAGAATTAGCATTTGATCAAGCATCTCGTAGTAGATAAAATTAGACGATATTGTTATTTTTAAGTTGTTTTAATATTATATGTCTTTCATGTTCTTTTTAAATTTCTTTGTCATTCAAATGTTTTATATAAAAAGTATTTAATATTTGTATATTATAAGTGTAACATTTTCTGCTCAAGATTTGTATATATTTATATATTAAGTTGTTTAAATTTTTGTCATTCAAGTGAACCCGGTTAGGAAAAGAAAAATAAAAAGAAAAAAAAGGAAAGAAAATATAAGAAAAAAAAAACATACGACCCGGTGTTCGACACACACACAAGAAAATAAACAAAGAAAAAAAAAAAGGCAAAAACCCGGTTGAACCCGGGTTTCATACCCGAACCGAATCCGACCCGACCCTACCCGGGTATACCGGGTAGGGTTTGTATCTCGCTGAACCCGACCCGGGTTCGTACCCGGGTTCACCAATACCCGGGTACAAAAAACCCGGTTGGGGTTTGTACCCGGGCCCGGGTCCGGCCCAAACCCGTTTTGTGCAACTCTATGCAACACCTGAAATTGTTCTTCAGCCCAACATGACAGCAACAGGCCCGCTAATCAGGTCATCCAGCTCATAAGCCCAATATGCAAAAAATCACAGAGAAAAACCACAATAACAAATTTATATTCTTGTCATTGAATTGAAATAACTTATATATTTCAACAAATGCCATATATAACGAGCTGAGAGCATTTACATTCTAATCCCTAAAAAATTGTGAGTGTAATCTCTATACTATATGGTATGATTTTATGTGGTTGTGAGTGGAAGAGAGAGTAAATATTACTGTTCATCTGTAAATTTAAAGATTTACTGTTTAACCCTTATAATTTTTTTAATATTTTTGAAAGTGGTTGTGAGTTAAAGAGAGAGAAAAGATAATAATAAAAGTATAAAAAATATTATTTAATTAAAAAAAGAGAAAAAAATTAATAGTTTTTAATGTAAGTATAAGAATAAAGATAGAAAATTAAACGTAAATACTCTGATATTAAATGACATTGTTAAAAGAAACTCTTCATTGATTCATTTATGCATGCTTCTGGCCTTCTGGGTGTTTTAGTGGACTATGAGGCTCTTGTTAATCAAACTATCAAAGTATCTTATTCATCTTTGCTTCTTTCATCTCATCACATGTCAAGGTCCATTTGTTAATTAAGGTTGATTTTAGACATTAAATCATATTCCTACTAAATTTTTAAGCAAAAAATATTTATATATATTAGAACAAGACTATGCCAAACAAGACTAACACTCAAGATGCCTAACCACATTTATTCAAGTGTAGTGTAAATAGAGAGAAAACACCGAGCGTCAGGCGGGAGGATAATAATTGTTAATCTGACACTCCCCGAGTCCTTTTTAAGAATAGAAGTGAAAATAAACTACAATATATGTGTGTTTTATAGTTTTTAATATAAGGAAGTGGGAATAAGAGAAGTGACAATTTACTAATAATCTTTTCTCTTAACTCTTCTTTCAAATTAAAATGATTTGAAGTGAAAGTAACCAAATATAATTATAAAACTTTATCACTTACCATTTTAATCTTTCAAATTGAAATGATTGGGAGTGAAAGTAACCAAAGTAACCACCTATCACTTTTCACCACACCCCTAAGCTTCTAAGCTTTTCAGAAGGAAACTTACAACTGAAAAAATTATCTGACTTAACTCTAAGTATTTTTGTTCAAAATGAGCCTTGAATCTAATATCTTTTTATATTTACATGTCTTGGTACACTATAATTATCTTTTTTTTTCTTTCATTTAAGTAACTAGAAATTAAAAATATTTATTGCTTAAGACATACAAAATGAAGTTTCTAATTGTTTTGTCTTAATAAAATTTAACATATATATAACGAAGTTATTGATTATTATACTACACTATCAAAAAGTGAGGTTGATTAAGATAAAATAAGATTACACTCGACTTTAGCATGGCCATGCTATCTAAACATGCAAAACGTTTAGGTGTATCTTTAATTGGGTCAAGCCTTAGCATTTTTAGAATAGAGATGTATAAATCAGGTTCTTGGTCCAAACCGGATCTGGTTGAAACTAGCTTTTGAGGGTGAAAAAAAATTAGGTTTATCGCTTTAAAACCAAGTTTTAACCAGTTTGATTATGGTTTAACCCGCTTAAAGAATTGGATTACAAATAGATTTCAACCCTATAGTTCGGTTCGGTTTCAAACCAAATCCAACTATGAGCACTCACATCCCATTTCTTATTTTTATCCTTATAATAATACTAAAAATCACTACTTTTTATCTCTCATTTCAACTAAATACTATATTTTTATACATTTATTATTACATTTTCTCTCTTTTACACTCATATCTACTTTAAAAAATATTAAAAAATTTATAAGGATTAAACGGTAATTCTTAAATTTACAAATAAACAGTAATATTTTTTTTATTCGCTCACAAACACTTAAAAGCATTTTATGTAATACAAGGATTCACAAACACTTAAAAGCATTTTATGTAATATAAGGATTTCCACTCGAGTATTTTTTAAAAAACATGCTATGAGACTATGAGTAACATGAAACTCATAGTTGTTTTTTTATTCCAAAACCAAAATACATCTGACGACGTCGTTGCACTTCTCTTCGCTGACGCAACCATTGCGTTGTTCTTCTCTCTTTCATTCGTTCATTCTTCCCCAAAACAGAGCTTTAGGGTTTATGATAAAATCGACGAATCTTACGATTTCAATAGCGTAAATTGTAATTCAAATGAAGCATCATTAGGTAAAATTTTGTCTCTAATTATCTGCGTGATTGATTCATGTTTATGTGAAATAGTAATTGTTATTCTAACTTCCTGTTGGATTACGTATTATGTACTCTTGTTGTGCATGAAATTTAAAACAACTACCCTTAGAAATTAGTGTACGTATAGATTTTGATGCAGCAAATGGCCTTATGGTAGTATTGATATAATGCACTAGTTCACTGCATCTAAATATGATCAACATCTTGAATTAGGGTATGCATATAGTACGTTACTGTCATAATAGCATGTGTCTGTTTGAAATTACAAATGCATTTAGACACCTGTACATAGGTCAAGTTAATTAAAATGGGTGAAACCAGTGAATACTATAGTTTAAAACTTAATCAATATGTTCTTTTTCAAGTTATGAAGCATTTGGTTTGTTTCTGGTAATCAACTAATCACTATGGGTATTGGCTTGATAGCAGGGTGCAATGGGAATAGGTATGATGGCCTTAAAAGTGTTGTTGGATTATTAGTTGCGTTGCGTTTTGTGTATCATTACCAAATAGGTGTTTCGTATGTAATTTTTGGGCGTGTGAACTGGAATAAGTTTTAGACTTATAAGCAACAGCAGATGAAATTCATAACTTTAACAGAAGGTAAAAATTACCAATATGGAAGTAGTTAAGCAGTAAGCACAGCATAGAAGTAACACTAACATGTGAGTTTGGCACGCATCATCACATGGAAAAATAAGAATGACCAAAAAACAGCTGAACATGTAGCTGGTTATCTTTACAACATGTAACACTTGGTAGTCGTGGGGGCTAGACTCGCTCAAGGTGTAAAGGATGAAACTTGGGCCTAGGCTCAAAGCACTTAAAAGTTGAGGCTTTTTAGAGCAAGCTGCACACTATAAAGAAACCATTTGTAGGAGCTTTAGACACGTTTTATGCTGGTTTACGGCTAGTTTAAGTTGGTTCGATGTTCACCTCTAGTTGGGTGCTTAAAACGGCTTATAGAAACTCACAAAGATTAACACAAACAACACTAAATTAAATACTTTAACACAAACTCAACATAGTATTTAAACAAACATTACAGACAAATGACAATAATACATCCGAGGTTGAGAGCTTGTAAGTTGGACTAAAGCTGCATTTCCGACTAAACATTTTTAAAGAGACTAGCTTATAAAGCCCGCACAAGTATTTTATTTTATTATTAACAGCTACCAACTTACAGCTTGTCCTCAAACTCAGAGAGTGATGTGATCTGCTCCTTTAACCCTTTTCTCTTACGAATGTTAGTCACAAGTGCACTAGCCTGTGACCCTGGTTCGAGTGGGTCAGAAGACATCATTTCCCAATGATCAAACACTGACTGTGGGAAGGCTTGACCCGAAGTAGCCGCCCTCAATGCACCCGAAAACCCAAATGACTCAACAACAGGTAAGTAAGCTTTAATGTTGTACAATGGTGTACCAGGCCTCTGCATTTCTTCAAACACATGCCCACGTCTTTGGTTCAACACGCTGTAGATCCCACCAAGGGCTTGTTCTGGTGCCTGAATCTCAACTAGATACACCGGTTCGAGTAGTCGAGGCTTCGCGGTTAGCTGGGCGGCATATATGACTCTCCTAGCAGTCGGAATAACCTGACCGCCACCACGATGGATTGCATCAGCATGAAGTACAACATCACATACTTCAAAGCAAATGCCTCTCATGTTTTCTTCTGCTAATGCACCTTCTTTAGATGCCCATTGGAACCCTGCTACAACTGAGTCTTTGATTTCATTCAAGTACTGCACTCCTTTACACATGTCAACAACCATGTTAGGCCCTGTGGTTTCGGGTCCGAAACACCATATCTTTTTTGCTAAATCCTTATCCCAGTTAAACTCCTCAGACAAGATTTTGGAACGGGCCTTTGGGTCATCTCGTGGCCCGATCCGCCCATCATCAATTGCCTCGGGTAAACCTTCTTCTAAAGGTCTAGCTTCCATGTACAAACGGTTGTGTTTGTTAGGTGATTTGCTCATAACCGTTCGACACGATTTCTCGAGGACTGTTTCACGAAACGACACAACCGGGTCTGCAACCACAATCTCGGCCCCACCCATGAAGTCTTCTTGAAGATCTTTTAAACAAATTTCAAGATGGAGCTCACCCGCACCTGCGATGATGTGTTCACCCGACTCCTCGATTGTACAAACCACCATCGGGTCCGACTTGGCTAGTCGTTTTAGACCCTCGACTAGCTTAGGTAGGTCAGACGCCATCTTACACTGAACCGCCACACGCACCACTGGCGACACCGAAAACTTCATGGCTCGAATAGGGTGCGCGTCAACTTCCTTTTCATTCGTTAAGGTCGCGTTTTTCGTGATGAACTGGTCTAACCCAACTAGAGCAACCGTATTCCCACAAGGGACATCCTCAACTGTTTCTTGCTTTTTACCCATCCAGATCACAGTCCTCTGCACACCCTTCACATAAAGATCCTTTTTCTCACCCGGTACATAATTCGGGCCCATGATTCTAACCTTCATACCAGTCGAAACCCGCCCAGCAAACACGCGACCGAAAGCAAAAAACCGACCCTTATCAGAGGCCGGAATCATCTTCGATACATAAAGCATAAGCGGGCCATCAGGATCACAATTTCTAATCGCATTCGCGTATGCATCATCCAACGGGCCCTCGTACAGATTCTCTACCCGATAACGTTGAGCCGTGTGAGGCGAAGGAAGATGAAAGATCATCATTTCTAGTAAAGCAGTTGCAGCAGGTAACCAATTCTGCATCACACGCTTCATCAAAGCCTTGCCCATTAACTCTCTTTCTTCAGCTTTGATACTAACACCAAGTTTAACCAACATGGGCCACAGTTTATCTTTCTGGTCATTCATGCATGTGCTTATAATCTGTTTAATCGGGTCATAACAAAACTGGACGAAACCCCGTTTACAAGTACCCGAACCCGTATTCTTATCAGTCCATTTTTTTGTTTTTGGGTCGAAATAATGCTCCCCCCAAAGCCTTTCCATCATCTTTGATTCATCAACGCCAAATTTGGATGCGTACATTTTCGCAAAACTGGTTAGCGTAAAAGCCCAACCGTGCAAACCGGCTGAAAACGCAACAGTCCCTTTTTCGGGGTAAACCATGGCATCACCAAGCAGTGGGTCTTCGTATGTAGCGATGATCACATTAGCGTTCTCGATGACCCGTTGGAACGTTTGGTAAGCTTCTTCACCGTCTACCTGGAGCTCAAGAAAACACCTGTCCATTTTGTTGACAGTTAGCACGGGTCGGATTCTTTCACCTAAGGCTTGTCGAAGGACAGTTTCCGTTTGTACACACACGCCTTCGATGCAATCCACGACGACTAACGCACCGTCGGTTATACGTAGGGCCGCGGTTACTTCAGATGAGAAGTCCACATGCCCAGGTGAGTCGATTAAGTTGATGAGGTATTCGTTCCCGTGGCGTTCTCCTTTGAAGCTTTTGAGAGCTTCATCGGTCATTTCGTAGTACAGGGAGATACCAGTGGACTTGATGGTTATTCCACGCTCCGCCTCGTCGGATCGCGTGTCCGTCATACGCACGTCTCCGGCGACTTCTTGGGCGATGATACCGGCCGCAGCCACCAGAGAATCGGTCAACGTGGATTTGCCTAAATACATAATGGTATTGGTAACAGTTTATGTAAGGAACTTAACTAAAGTTTGCTAAATGAAAATGGAAAATATGATTGATTGTATGTGAGAGTAAATGATTACCATGATCAACATGAGCTATTACAGACATGTTACGAATGTTGTGCTTGTAATCCATTATCCTACGAAGCTCTTCAGCTGTGAACTTCACCTGTGTGGACATGTAAGTTTTAGATTTTCATGGTACGTAAAATCAATGTTTTTATAACTGAATTAATTGTTGTTGTCGTAGCGGTCGATTGTTTTACAGGTTCACTAGATGGTTGAACATGTTTGATACGTTAAAAAAGTCAAATGACATTATAAATCATTCAAAGTTAAAAATATGAAATTACTTTTGGATTAAAGAATATATATATCTCGAAGTATAACGAAGATAATAACTGAGATTTTGAAAGATAATTATAAAAATAGATTAAAAAGTGGTGAAATCTAGCTCAACCATTGGTAGGTTGGCTGGTTCAACAGGTTTAACACGTAGCTAGTCAGTGTAAATTCAAGTGAAAGCCGAGACCGGTATTGTAATTGGTACATTTATGAAAACAATCGGAAAACAAAGATAAGAAATTAAAATAAAATGAAATTACCATTTTGCCAAGTGTTCTTAATCACCAAATAACTATACTCCAAAGTTGCTGGCAAGAAAAAGAGTAAACATATAATATGTTAATAAGAACATAATCCAAACGGAATTGATTGGGTATTCATTAACCGTTCAAAACAAATGATAGATCAACTAAAACAGATTTTTGTAATTTTATAACTTTAACTCATGTTTGTCATGGAATATGTTTTAATAGAGTTTAGTATAGACGAACATCTAAAGATACCAAAATATATTTGCATGATCTATAAAGTAGATTTGTTATACTAGTAATTCTAAAATAAATTAAATACATCAATAAATATTTGTGCGGGCATATTCGTATAAATAAAAACATATACAGATATATATATATATAAACACTCTATCATTATACATGTGACTGGGAACCAATACATTCATACAAACACATGTGAACAACTTTAAGCATGTAGAAAACATACGGAATTTGTTATATGACATTTTTAATCATAAACCTTAGAATTTTAAGTATAGAGCGGTAAAAATAAACATATTTGAAGTCTCTTACTACCAACAAAATAGTATTAATCAATTTGTTAAGTAAAAACTACCTTGTAACATCGCATGACATATCTATACTTTATGAACTATAAAACATTGAACTAAAATATAACATTTTATATATAGACTAACTTTAGTAAACTCGTATATTACACAGGTTGAATTAATAAAATTTTGTTAATTATAAAACGATATTCTTAGATAAGATATGATTAAATTGCGTATGCGTAAAAACTATAAATAATAAAACAATGATATCAAATTTTTAAACTTTTGCCTTTATTTTTTTTTCCAAAAAAAACATTTTGTTTTTTATAAACCGTTTTAAAAAATATCATTTTTAAAAGTTTTCTTATTATAATCTTAATTTCAAATATTTTTGGTTTATAAAAATGTTATTTTTTAAAAACACCAATTTTAGAATAGTTCTTATTTTTAAAAAAGTTTGATGTTTTGAAAAAATTACTTATTTTATAAAAAGTTATTTCATTAGATATAACATTAATAAAAAGTTCTTTTTTAATTGTTTAAAAACTATATTTAATATAAAAAAAATTTAATAATTTTATTAATAATTAATATAACCATTTAATATGAGAGTGAGACAGTAAGATTTAAGTGATGATCAATGTCATGTTATCAAGTATCTCTTAATAATTTTTTTATTAAAATAAAAAGATTAGAATTGATGATGAGAGTTTTGAGTGGCCTAAAAATTGGTACGGGTTTATTGTCTTTGTTTGGCACAAATTAATCCAGTTAGCCTACTTTACTTTGCATTAGTCCTATAACTGTCAAAAGCCCACTATGTATTACTCTCTCACAAATGGTTGAGGGGTCTGGACTTTTTGTAATCCCTGTGTGCATTCACAATAGTTTCATCATCATCATCATTTGTATAATTTAATAAAAAAAATATATTTATTTTTAAAAAAAATCAGCTTTAAAAACCTTTTGCATCTCATTTATCGTATCTATCATTATTTTAATTAAATAATATTTTGTTATTCTTAACTTATTTATTTATTTTTCTTTCTTCTACTTACACACACTAACAAATAACATGAGAAATATAAATAGGGATTAAATAGTAAACCTCTATATTTAAGGAATTACCATCTTTTTTCTCAAATTTAAGGGATGAAGTTTGGGGATAGAAAAACTAATGTAAAAAAGAAATAAGACCATATATCATGTATATTCTTATAATTTTTAGGGTTGGGACGTGGATAGAGATTCTAATGTGAGTACTCTAACTAAGATTACTACTTTCTATTCAACTACACAAGTCTATCTCTACACTACTTTACTCTATCTCTTTGATCTTTATACACTCATAAATTGTTACTAATACACACATATACCATTCATATATATAGTGGCGTACAGCCGTACACTACTAATGTTGAGCATCAGAGGGTGGTTTTCGAGGCTCACGGGACCCTTTCTAACACATTTCTTTCTATGTCAGGTCTATTGAAAGTTCCAAAAGGGCTAGATTCGGTTCGTAATATGTCAAAAGCGAAACACGTGAAGATTGACTCGCCAACATCTATGTTGGAGTACAGGAAAACTATCGTTGGATCCGAAGATTAGACAAGCCCAGATCATAAAATCCAACCCGCCTTCCCATACTTTGACAACAAAATTATTTCACAAAACAGATCACTTCATAACATAACAAGGCTTCTCACTGAAATTATATCTAGACTTTGAAATTCAAGAAACTATATGTATGCTCTTTTTAATTTCTAAAATTCCTACTAATTACTTTAAAAAATACACACGATTCTAAAACGGATAAGATGTACCTTTTTAATTGAGCTTACATGGATGGTTTTCTAGACTTGTAACCCTTGTCGGCCTTTCTTATTATTTTCTTCCCTTGTGGAGAGCATTTTGATCTTCACATATACTATCATTAAACTTAATCCCCAAGTTGTTCTCTCCAATTTAGCTAAATATTATATAATAATTAAAGAATATTTTTTCTCCTACTCGAGTCCATATGCCATAGCCGTCGAACTTTTACTTTTCAAAACTACTAGAAACATAAATAAATATATATATAATATATTAAAAAATAGTGTATACATTCAAACTTGTGTCATCATTTGAAATGATAAGATGTTGATGCGTATTGCGTATTTAGGGTGAGTAAAAGCAAACTAATCTTGGACTTAGACGTTTTTTCTGTCAGGGTTGGGTCATCTGACGCTCGGATGTCTCTTAATTTGATATCTAGATTTTTGCTTCGTGCAGATGACATGAATAATATAACGTGTTGCAACCTATAAAAGTAAGAGCTACAACGAGTTTTTTGAGATATTTATGATCACAAAAAGGTAATACAATGTAAAATAACTATTTAAAAGGATGATTAAAATAATTAAAATACTTAATCAAATTCAACACTAATTTCTTTGCTCGTGGTTTTGCTTTTCAAATGTTACTTGTACGAGTTGGTCTCTAATAAGTACGTTTGAAAATCTAGAACTTGCATTGAAAATTCTTTTGCAAAACTATATATTTTTTTCAAACAATTTTTTTCTTTTTAATACAATCCAATCTTATATTTAATTTACATGAATTTAAACTCATACCATCTTTATAAGATATAATCATCAATGTTACTAGACAATAAATTTGCAAGCTTGAAAAACTATATATAAATGCATACGATAAAAAACATATGAGTTCAATCGTCAATCGACCTCGTGTTACAGATCAAACAGGAGAACTCAACCCAAAATACTAGTATGATGAGTGAGGTAATCCATTTGGCCTATAAACCCCGTAACAATTACACTTACAACCGATGCGGTACATGTCTCAATTCTCATACATTGCAATGGTTTCAGTCCACAACATTCGACATTTCTTAAGAGCCAACGTCCTCGTCGGTCACGACGACGTTGGTCATGGCTGGCTCTATCCAAGCCACACTCCTAGTTTCGCCCGAATACCACTATTACGAACTAAAAATAAGAACTCAACCTAAATACTAGTCTAATGAGTGAGGGAACTCATTTGTCTTTTGGGTTGAGTTCTCCTGCAAGGTATGAGATTTATTCCACGTTGGTTGTGTAGGTAACTGTTATGAGGTTTATAGGTCAAATGGGTTCCCTCACCTATCAGATTTGTTTTTTGGGTTAAGTTCTCCTGTTTGGTTCTAATAATAATATTAGAGCCAAACTTGGAGTGACCATGTTGGCCCTTAATGTGTGCATTCGTTGGCTTTGATGTTGTGTGGATTGATGACCTTCTACATAAGGTTTTTATTGATGTCATGGGTTCTTGGATTGGTTTTGATTGAAAATGCTGCTTGTTGCAAGTATCTATCTGCTTTCAGTTGTAGGAATTTCATGATTTTATATCTTTAATATATTTCAAGACTTTCATCCTTGAATCACTTTCTAGGTTGTGGTTATATAAATATATGATATTTTATTACAACGATCCACTTGGGCATTCCCTTTTATCATGGGCACGCACGAGTTCGATGAAAATCCAACCGAAAACCTGTTTTTTGCACCCTCTGCGCGCGGGTAGGACTTGTGACAAACTATGTCATAAAGATTCACTAAAATGGTAAGGTAACTTCTTATTAACCAAACCTTAATTTATTCTCACACTAATGTGGGACAAAGTATTCACAATAATTTTAAACATTCATTCACATACCCAATAATTTCAACAGACTCTGGATGCAAACAAGGTTTTTTGGTATAAATACTCTGTTCTTTGTAACATTCTCAGATTCCATACCTGACTTCTTGCTAAGCTATGCTTAATATTGATTTTGTGTGTGTAAGATAAAATATTATAAAGTATTAGTATGAACAACTATTTAATGGACTTTGAGCGTTGTACTGTCGCTCATTTACGGTTGATTTTAATTGCAGAAATTTCAGCCCCATGGATGGGAATGACAGCAAGACTGGTAAAGAAGGCTCGTGATGAACATGATCCTTAGATAAATTCGTAGAGAACCAGGAACTCAAAGCTACACCGCCCACTAGATGGTCTATGCGGCTTGTAAGCAGTTATATTTTATCTTTTTTTTTAACGGCCAACTAATTAAAGCTCGGCTACCGGGGGTACCCCAATGGCGAAAAGGCACCCCATGCGTCTGCGAGCACAGACAGCCCTGAGTAGACCAAGCCCACCAACCACCAATTCCAGGGAAAACCCGCCACCCGAAAGCCCACTGCGGTAAAACCCGGCCCACCAATAGTATTTTGTTGCTAGTAGGACTCGAACTCACAACCTTCCCTAGAGAATTTGGTTCATTAAGTTGCTATTGATGAGTAATATGTGAATTGATTGCTTTGGATGTTGATACAATGACATAAAACCCTTGTGATAACACTTTTCCATATTCACATTGGAAGATAGTTCTTTATGTATCAATATATGTACTCACTTCCGGTCATGTTCTTAACTCATGTTTGGCATCTAATTATTACTTTTACTTTAGTTGACATTATTATTATTGTTGGTACTTCATCATACATCCTAAAAATTGTTTTACTATTATATACACATATAATTCTGAATTTAGTTGTTCATTCTTGTAAGTTTCACTGAATTGGTTGCTATAATAGATTACTTAGAGGTAATACATGTTAACCACTTCTTTTAAGAATGGTATGTCAATTGACAGTTCTTTAAACAAGATCTTTTACCAGTTGGTAGTTTGTTTCCATTTCTTGATATTAGCAGTTTATTTTAGACTGAAATGATGGGATTATGCTTATAGGTTGAATATGTAGAAGATTTATTATAATTAGTCTTGTAATTGTAGAAAATTATAAAAGCTCTAAGTTTTTGTCAAAATATAAATGAGAATCATTAATGTCAGGTTGAATGATGTTGGAAACTTAAAATCAAAGACGGGATAATTTAACAGTCGTGAATATCACTTTCAGATCGAAATTATTCGATGGTTCACCCGAATAAATCAATCAGATATAACTCAAACGAGATCAAAAACTAGTATGAATGATTGTGTGATTTTCAAACCAGAGAATTGTGACCAGAAATTAAGATTGTCTCTTGCAGAAAATAAACCAATGTATTTTATGAGTCTCAGCCTTCAAGAAACTGCCTTTGTGACAGTTTTCTTTTAAATTTAAAATACATTAAAAACAATGAAAAATAACACATTGTGTTTTTTGATCGTCATTGTGTTATCTTGAACATTATAAGTTTTGAAAAATACATTGGTGAAATAACATCATTTGTTCTTCTAACTGTAAAATACAATTATAGATACTAAGTTTATATAATCTATTTAAAAACAATAACAAAAGTAACACTTTGTGTTGTATTAAACACTATGACTTTTGAAGAATGCATTGGTGAAAATATATCATTGTATACTTTTAATTATAAAACAAAATGATAGATAACAAGTTTATATAATCTATAAAAACAACGGCAAAAAATAAAACAAAATGATTTAAAATGTAAAATACATTGATGAATACATATAATATATAATATATATGAAAAAATAAGTTGATATCTGACACAATAAACGTATAAGACACAATGAGCTTACCTATTTGACATAATGATTAAAATTCTCTCATCTTTAAAACAATAGAAGGACACGTGTTAAACCCACAATTTTTATTAGGCCTTTTAGATAATATATCCTTTTTACAATTACTCGACTCTAATAATAATTTTCATTAATAAAAATAAAATAATATATGTCATTTGTTATCTTCTTACATTCATTTTGTCACATGTTACTATCATAGCGAGTCAACATTTTAATACTGATACTAAATGCTATCTATCTATTATGACAAAGGATGTTTGGTGGATACTTTGCAGAAAGCTATACCTCATAATTATAATTTTTTTGTTTCTTTCTTCTATTAAATAAAAAGATTGGTCCAAGAGTTTGCAAAGGTTTATATGCTTAGGTCTAATTACACCTTCGGTCCCTAGCTTTAAAATATAACAAGGTTGGTCCAAGAGTTTTCAAAACATAACAAAAAAAGGTCCCCAACGTGGATGCCCATTAACGCTTTTCCTTTATTTTTCAAAAAATTACTAAAATACATTTTTTATTAAAAAATAAAAAAATTATAAAACTCACACCCTAACCCCCACCCCACCCCCAAAATCCTTCTTCTTCCTCGCGTACAACTCTAACTAACAACCACAACAACTCCGGATTCAACTCTCACGACCACCCTATCATTAATCAGAACGCGACCACCATCCCTGATCTGGTTGTCGAGACTCGATCAAAAATAAGTTAATATATCGGTCTTAGCTACCTTTATTGCGTAAGGGTAAGTAAGGTCGTCTCTACAGGGAATATGTGAAAAGTGTTTAACAATATGACTCAATTAACTTAAAGACAAGAACTTTAATATTAAAAATTGAAACTTTGGATGAAATTAAGAACACAATTTCAAAAAGCAACAAACTTTGAAATGAATTTGATTAAATAATAAGAAACACTCACTTCCGGGTTTCAAGTTCTACAAGATCAATGGGTTGTCAAGTGTACTTTCGAGTTGCATAACACGACTCAAAATCTTAGCTTTTGATTGAAGTGATAACCAAGGAATAATCTTTTAAGATTCGTTCATTCACAAAGTTACCAATTCATCTATATCAAGTTATCAACTTGTCTAAATGAGCTAACGATGCAAGGAAACCGTAAACTGATGATAAAGCAAATAACTTTCTTTATAACAAATTGTTCAACTCAATCAAAATATTTAATTACATTTAATCACAAAGTGTTCAACATAAAAAACCCTAACATGACTAACCATCTCACTTGGCAAGAACTATCCACCCGAAAGCAATCACGAACGGACTAGCCACTCATGGTCTTCATTGAATCTTCAATCGTGTTTTGATGATGATGTTAGATGCTTTGAGATGAATATGAAGGCTTGGAATCACCATAAATCAGATGAGAATCGTCAAGAATTAAGCTTGGAAAGTTCTCCTTCGAATTAGGGTTGGATTGTGTTTAAATAACTTGAAATTCCATAAAATCTGGAGTTTGTTGGTGACCCGCGTATGATACGCCGACCCTAGGCGTATCATACGCCCATATCAGTATCCATACGCCCAACTTTCTGTAATTTTTTTCCAAATATGCCCACTGATACGCCTCCCATAAGCCGACCGGCGTATTATACGCCCATACCCGGCGTATCATACGCCGGTATGCCTCATTTTGTGCCTTTTTTGTAACTTACGATATTTACATCTTCGGTCTCTGTAGTTTCGTTTTTTGCTCCTTTTCCTCCAAATAAGCCTTCTTTAGCTCCTAACACCTATAAATCAAAACACAAACAACTTGAAACTATTCCACCATAATTATGATGTAAAATCGCGTATTTAGATTAATTAAACACTGAATTATTGACTTGTAATCTCATCCCTACACTTAACCTTTTGTTTGTCCACAACCATACTTACTTGCACAATTCACCTTACTTAATCAAACATGCTAAATTATCACAACTTTGTATAAGTTAAGGTCACAAGGCATACTTAATTTTAAACTTTCATCATATAAGATTCACAACCTAACATGTAACACCACTGATGTTTTAAACTTAGAATTGGCATAACTCCACATTTTGCTTCAAACATTCATGCATTCACATTCCTCACAACGAACACTCCTCTCGGTTTGTTTTGTGGACTAGTGATTATATGCTAGTATATCTGGAACTCTCAAACCAAGAATGTACATTCTCATCATAAGCTCGTATACTAATCATATCGCCATCAATTAACACAATATAATATATAAATCAAGAGGTCTTTTATGGCTTGTAATGTTAGGATAAGGTTTAAGGTGGAATAGAATAAGAATTTTAGAGTGGCTAACGGTGAATGAAATCCAATTTAAACATGCTAGATGTGATGTGTATCAATTTCTATCCTCTTATAGTAATCATATCATAGAATTCTCACACTATTTTTGTTTCTTCATATTTTGGTCATTTTGACCTCATATTTAACTTTTCTCTTTTTTTTCTTTCACATGTTCATAACCAATCATACTATTATTGAACTACTACTGCAACAACACTTTTAGGTATGTCATGGATTGGACTTCATCACCCAAGATTTCATAGAAAGGCTAAGGCTTTATAGGTTTATTGTTTCCGGTTATTCAAACGTCAAGTTGGGGCTCAACATGGTGTCTAAAGGAAGATTATCAAGGTATGGGATTCAAAAGAAAGGGTTTAAACAATTGGGTTATTTCTAATGCCTCTATCACATTTATGCACATATTGGTTCATGATCTTGACACGCATCAATTATACGAGTTCTAAATTAAATGCACATTATGGTTTCCCTCGTTATGAAAAAATATAAAGTAAATCAACATATGCTATGAATTGCTCAATTAAGCTCAAATTCTCACGAAAACGGTGGGAAAGGGTTAAAAATGTGAAGCACATATGTCATCTACAACCGGTTCATTACGCCTCCTAAGAATTTTACCTAATCTTTTTTGTAAAAACTCATGTTGGAAATGCTTTCCTACAATTCAAACAAGCATGCCAATGGATCTATACATATACAAATAAGTGATAATTAGCCATGTATGATAAAAAAAAATAGGTATCATGCACAATAAGATTATTAGAAGATTTAGTTTTCGAAAAGGTTCAACTTTTTCCAATTCTTCCCTTGTCCCCATACTTGAGATATTGTCCTCAATGTATGGTAGTCACAATTAGTATTTTCATAACATAGGGGAGTAGATTATTAGTTTCATTCCTATTATTACTAAACAAGACAATTCATTACGAAGGAAGACTAGTATGCCATATCCTAACATATTATCAATCAATATCAATGAAAGCATGAAAAGAATATCATTCAAAACCAAAGTAGTGGAAAGAAGACATGGACCTGATCACAATCATTATCGGAACCTTCATCACCTGGCTTGTGCCTCCCCACACTTGAGTGCTTGCGTCTCGTGATTGACTATCAAAACAGAACAAAAACACACAAACTAAAAGAAGAATTAAAACTCACTTTCGTAGGAATCACGGATGCATTTAGCGTATGCAACAAGCCTTTAAACCCCTTGGTAGACCCGAGTGGACGAGTTGTAGTCTCGTGAGGGTTTCTAGTGAACACACCCATAAAATTCGTGGGTTGCCTCCCATTAGCGCTAAGTTTTAGGTCTTCAGCCATGTCACACCCCAACCTTAACGGTGGAAACGTCGAGATGTGAGGGTTAAGATTGTTCATGCCACACAACGCTAATTTAAAATGACAATCTTATTAAAGAATCAATATTCATGACATACATTTAAGAAATAGAGCAAGTTCAAACATCCAACAATACATAAGAAATTCAAAGTCACAAAATGATCGATGTCTTTTATTTTAGTCTAGGTCCAATCCTAGATGTATGTAAGTCTTCAACGCATGCTAAACGGTATCATTTCCTGAAACTTGTTAAAAATAAAAGGTCAACATAATGTTGGTGAGTTTTCTATAGTTTTCATACATAAATATATATAAAAGATGACAATCCATGTCATAGGTTATTAAATAAAGTAACTAGGGATGGATGAACAAATGTAACAATCAAACCTTGACAGATTACAAGATTACAAGATTAAACGATTAGCTAAGTGTACTTGGTTTAACACCAAGTAGGCTTGTCAGGCCCATAGATCTATGACGTCGCCAGGCTAGCAATAGTTAATGATTGTACATATTATAGTCATCACATAGTAATTACAAGAGTTCAACTAACCACGACAAATAAGAAGAATTGCCTAAGTGTTTACAAGATTCAAACGAGTTTACAAGTGCATTTATCATAAGGTTAACATGTTTCACCCCAAAGTGTGAAAATATATAAAAAAAAAGGTATGAAAAAACTCACTTGGATAATAAAGATGAGCAAATAAAAGAGTCTTGTCACTAATGCCGAGGATTTGGTAACGTTCAACCTAGATGAACATCGTTTTAAGTTAATCACAATTATTATGAGGTTAACGGTATTCGGGGATTCGCGGTTTAGCTTTGTGATCTTGAGTGACATATGCAACAATATTACTTGTAAATTATTTAACCCTGATTTTAAATTATAAGATAGATACCATTTATAATTGATTTAATATTTATATGTTTAAATAAGAATTTTAATGAGTAAAAACATTTATAAAAGTTAAACTTTCTTTTTCAAAGGATTATTATTTACTATTTGATAAGAAAATAAAAATGATTAAAATTATGTTAATTACAATAAGTATACATTTTAATTATGTATATATATTTATTTTCATAAATATAATTACATTTATAACTATATTTTTATGACAATAAAGAATTTACTAAATCGAATTTATTAAATAAGATTTATTACAAATCTTGAAATTAATGATAAATGGTATTTTATAACAAATTTTTAAAATGTAAAGGAAATAAAATTTTCTAAGAAAATATTAAAAAAATGATATATATATATATATATATATATATATATATATATATATATATATATATATTTTAAAGATAACTTTTTAAATGGCTATTTATAATTTTTAGGTATTTTTCAGAATTTTTTTAATTTGCTCAAAACTCTTTTAAAAAAAATATGGCAGGTGCCCGGGTCGAACCCGGGACCTCCTGCCCATTCTGTGGGTGTTAAACCGGTTGGGCTAAGCCCAGTTCGGACAGAGCTGCGACTATGTTCTTGAATCAAACGTTTGTTGTGTGTGTGTTTTGGTGAAATTGAGGGCACAAACAGTAAAAAGAAGATGTAGAGAGCATTTGTCCTCTAATTTATAGGTTCAATTTGACCGTTTGAACATCCAACGAGTTCAATTTGTTCTCGGTTGTTTCAGGTTGAAGTTAAGTGCGATTAAGTCGTTACAGGTGAAATTGATGTCACCAATAACTTCGAAATGATTAGGGGAACGTTTATAGCAGGTTAATTGAATTGTTATTATGATTTAGGTGTGAAACGGCCCTGTAATCCGATGATGTTCGGTTTCGAGTTTGATGACTTCCAAAACCCAAATTAAAATTCGATTAAAGATCATTCACGAGTTCCAAAACCCAATTTACAAGTTTTAAAAAATATATTATCTTAAATTGTTTTTATTAATGATTATTAATATTATTAGTATTTTTATGTTATCATTTTATTATTATTATTATTATTAATTATTCAATTATTTAATTATAAATAATTCCAAAAATTTACAAATAAGACCTCGTACTTGCATTAATAACAAAAAAAGCCCTTACAAGAGATAACGGCGTTAAATCAAACGTTAAATAAAAATACGAGAGGTTACAGTCTCCCCAACTTTAAGGAATTTCGTCCCGAAATTAAAGACAAGGCTAAACAAGAAGATAGGGATATTTCTTCTTCATGTAATCCTCGCGTTCCCAAGTGAACTCAGCTCCACGTTTGTTTTCCCAATGGAATTTGACGATCGGTGTGGTAGATGTACGGGTCTTCTTCAATGTTCGATCCATAATCTCGACAGGCTTCACAACGAAATGCAACGACTCGTCAATTTGGATTTCCCCCAAAGGAACATGCAAACTTTCATCGGCTAGGCATTTCCTCAGGTTTGAGACATGGAAGACAGGATGAACCCCGCTAAGTTCGGAAGGCAGTTCTAGTTTGTAAGCCACTTTCCCAATTTTTTTCAGAATTTTGAAAGGTCCTACAAAGCGTGGGGCTAACTTACCCTTCTTCCCAAAGCGAACAACACCCTTCCATGGAGAGACCTTAAGAAGAACCATGTCATTGACTTGAAACTCCAATGGTTTGCGTCTCTTATCGGCATAACTCTTTTGACGACTTCTAGCCACCTCAAGGTTACTTCGGATTTTGGAGACTTTGTCGGTCGTTTCTTGAATAAGTTCAGGACCAGTGATGAAATTCTCACCGATGTCAGTCCAACAGATCGGAGAACGACATTTACAACCATATAAAGCCTCGAATGGTGCCATCTTGATACTCGAGTGATAACCATTGTTATACGAAAATTCCGCTAACGGCAGATGCGTATCCCAGTCACCACCAAAATCAAGGACACAAAGACGCAGCAAGTCCTCCAGGGTTTGGATTGTTCGCTCAGTTTGACCGTCCGTTTGAGGATGGTAAGCCGTGCTCAAATCCAGTTGAGTACCCAAAAACTCTTGCATAGAAGACCAGAAATGTGAAGTAAAACGAGCATCACGATCGGAGATAATATGCAACGACACACCATGACGACTCACAATTTCATTGATGTAGATGCGAGCCAATCTTGAAACCTTGTAGGTGTCTTGTATTGGTATGAAATGTGCCGTTTTGGTCAAACGGTCAACAATCACCCATATACTATCATGGCCACGAGAGGTACGTGGTAACTTGGTTATGAAATCCATGGATATGTGTTCCCATTTCCACATAGGGATTTCAGGTTGTTCAAGTAGACCACTAGGCCGTTGATGTTCGGCTTTGACTCTTACACATGTGAGGCACTTAGAAACATATGACGTGATATCTTTCTTCATTCCCGGCCACCAATATTGGCCACGCAGATCCATGTACATCTTATCGGACCCAGGATAAATAGAGTATCGGGTTTGATGAGCTTCGTTCATGATGAAGTGACGGAGATTATCGTGATTCGAAACCCAAAGTCGATTCAAGAAATACCACATGTCGTTCGGTTTTGTCTCCAGTTATGACCGAACGTTAAACGCCAAATCTTCATCTTTCCCTTCCTCGGTTAGCGCCGCTTGTTGAGCCTCGCGGATGCAAAACTCGAGATCACTATCAATCCTTATGTTTTGAAGCATGATAGTGGCCTCGTTAACATCCACATGTATCTCGGTGTCAAACTCCCCCAACGTGTCAAACCATTATCTTTGATCTCGAATTTCTTGAAGCGAGACAGTCCTGTTGTGGATCTTACGACTCAGCGCGTCGGCTACAACATTCGCCTTTCCAGGATGATAGCGAATGTCACAGTCGTAGTCACCAATCAGTTCAACCCAACGCCTTTGTCTCATGTTGAGATCCTTTTGATTGAACACATGTTGGAGACTCTTGGGGTCGGTGTAGACTATACATTGCGTCCCATAGAGATAATGCCGCCAGATCTTCAAAGCAAATACCACGACACCAAGTTCGAGATCATGAGTTATGTAGTTCACTTCATGAACCTTCAATTGCCTTGACGCGTAAGCTATGACTTTACCTCGTTGTATGAGAACACAACCAAGGCCTTGACTAGACGCATCGCAATATACGGTGAAGTAATCGTTTCCATCGGGGAGAGTTAAGATAGGAGCATTACACAGTTTATTGTTTCAAAGTCTTGAACGCATCTTCCTGTTGTGTTTCAAAGTCTTGAGTTAGCGCCGTAAGCGGTTTCGCAAACTTCGAAAAGTTTGCAATGAACCTACGGAAATAACAAGCTAAACCCAGAAAAGAACGAACCTCGGTTGGGGTCGTGGGAACACACCAATTCTTCACGGCCTTTATTTTTGCAGGATCAACGTGAATTCCTTGGGTATTCACCACGTGTCCTAAGAATTGGACTTTTTAGAGCCAGAAATCACACTTTGAGATTCAAAAGATCGAGGACTTGACGTAGATATGACTCGTGATCGGTCTTTGTCTTGGAATAGATGAGAATGTCATCTATAAACACGATCATGAATTTATCCAAATACGGTTTACATACTCGATTCATGAGATCCATGAAGACAGAGGTGCATTAGTCAAGCCAAATGGCATAACCATGAACTCATAATGTCCATATCGAGTACGAAATGCGGTTTTTGGAATATCATTGTCGTGAACATGTAGTTGATGATACCCAGAACGCAGATCGGTCTTTGAGAATTGTGTAGCTCCTTGAAGTTGATCAAAGAGATCATCAATTCAAGGAAGAGGATATCTGTTCTTGATAGTGAGTTTGTTGAGTTCCCGGTAGTCGATGCACATACGGAAAGAACCATCTTTCTTCTTCACGAAAAGCACGGGTGCACCCCATGGTGAAGAGCTAGGTTGAATGAAACCCTTATCGGTCAACTCTTGCAGTTGACTAGCTAGTTCTTGCATTTCAGACTGTGCAAGACGATAAGGTGACTTAGCCACGGGATTCGCACTAGGAATTAGATCGATTTTAAACTCAACTTCTCAAACGGGAGGTAACCCACTAAGATCCTCGAGAAATGCCTCAGGAAAATTTCGTACGACAGGGATATCCTTCAGTTCCTTTCCCTTGGCTTTCGTGTTGACTACGTACGCCATAAAATCTACGTAGTTTTTACTTAAGCACTTTCGGGCCTTGATACAAGACATGAGTTTGAGTCCTTGGGATGATCTCTCCCCAAAGACCTTTAGGGTATCACCCGATGGTAAAGGAATTCGGATACACTTCTCGAAGCATATGATTTCCGTGTGTTCCTTGGCTAACCAATCCATGCTGATAATAATGTCAAAGCTCCCCAGTTGCATTGGAATAAGGTCGATGAGAAAGTCATGCTCGTTAAGACTTAAGATGCAATCGCGTATCACGACGCCGACTTCGATAGACTTGCCATCGGTTACTTCGACCGTAAAGGATCTTTCTAAATTAGAACGCGACTTAGAAAGAATTGCTCAAACTCTAAAGACACGAAACTCTTATCCGCACCCGAATCAAAAAGTACAAAAGCATATCTACTATTTACAAGATACATACCTGCTCAAGTAATAAACTATCATTGGCACATGGAAAGCAGACATGGATTTTACAAGATAAAATGACGATTAAAGGAAATTAACGACGTACCATTCACCACATCGTTATTGGCTTGAGCTTGGTTGACATTGATATTGAAAGCCCTTCCTTGAGCCGGTGGCACAGTTCCCGCATTGCGAGGACATTATGGACGGAAATGTCCAGGTTTGCCACAGTTATAGCAGGCTTGATTAGTCACCAACGCAACATTGTTCAGAGCACGAAGGCAAGTAGCCACCAGATGCCCATACTTCCCGCACAACGAGCAAACTCGGCAAGGAGTGTTACTCAAGTGATGGTACTTGCAAGTATTGCACATCGGGTGCGGCAAGACAACTTGCCTTTGAGGGGCATTTGGTGCTATCACCGCGTAATTATGAGCCGGTGTGAACTTGCGCTTCTTGTCATTGAAAGAGGACTCGGCCTTCACCTCCTTTGTAGCCTCGGGGGTCACCTTCACAGCAGTCTTGGCACCTTTCACCGTCAAAGTACCAGCCCTAATATGGTTTTCAGTGAGCTGGGCGGTGATATTAATCGCCTCCTCCAAAGTTGTGGGCCTAATACCCATTACGGCATCTTGAATTTGAGGCGGTACCCCCTTAATAAACTTCTCGATGTTGCGGGGAACGGTATCCATCATGTGAGGTAGGAGCATGCTCAGTTCATGATGCCGGGTGGAATAAGCCAAGTGGTTGCCACTATCTTGCTTGAGGTTCCAGAATTCTTCCTCCAGCTTTTGTGATTCACTCCTCGGGCAGAACTTTTGGATCATTATAACCTTAAATTCTTCCCAAGGCAACGCCAAGGCAACTTCAGTCCCTTGGTTCCTTTTCTCACTATTCCACCACGTGAGTGCCCGTTGTTGAAGGACACTTGCAGCATAGCGGACCTTGAGTTCATCGGGACACTCGCTGACGATAAACGTATTTTCCATACTTTCGAACCACTCGAGAAGTCTAGTGGCTCCTTCTTTTCCACTAAAGTTAGTGGGTTTGCACGAGTTGAAATGCTTGAATGTGCAGGTGCGGTTATTTCCACCTTGGTTGTTGCTATTTTCCCCTTGACCATTGTTGTCACCACCACCATTGTTTCCATTGGTGGTGTTGTTGTTGTTGGCCATTAAGATGCTGCTAAGTTCAGCAACCATTATCGGAAGTACAGCAGCCATTTGTCGGGCGATCATTGCAGCGAGTTTACGATCGGAGGTAGCACGCTTTCCTTGATAGCGAGACATTCTATAAGATAAATAAAGGAAATATTAGTATTCGAAAATAATCAGTTCAAAGAAAAACAGGAATTTTAGATATTTTATATACAGCCAGGATGGTTCCATTTGGTACCACATAGCCAATAGGAACATGGACACGTCGAGGTGACTTAACCCCAATTACCTCGAGGAAGATGTGTATGTTGACCATAATTTACCACTCATCCGAGAAATCCCCAGGTAAGCATAACAGGTCTCGCAATGAGATTTATACGAAATGCTTGCCTTAGCCCGAGGGTCTTTTGCTAGGAAATCCAGAATACAGATGTTTATGTGCCACACACTTTCCTAAGGCTATCAGAATTAAAACCTCGAAGAGATTTTTTTTCAAGATTTAGACGTATCGTCCAAAGAATTTTCCACTCGATAAGATGCGTAGCTTTCCACACGTAGTCGAGAATAAGATTAAGAAAGGATTAGGCGCGGTAGAACGCATAGGAAGAGGATTAGAAAGTTGGGGTTTACAAGGTCCAAGGCATATTCCTAAGGCACTATTGCTAAATGTAAACAAATAGCACATAAGGAATTGATCATGCTTCATAATAGGCATATAAGCATACTTACAAGATCATAGCAAATGTCATGTAAAGGGTCCCTAGTTTAACCATAGTCTAGGCCACCATTTCTAATAACCTAAATCCCTATAGTTATGGGCTCTGATACCAATCTGTCACACCCCAACCTTAACGGCAGAAACGTCGAGATGTGAGGGTTAAGATTGTTCATGCCACACAACGCTAATTTAAAATGACAATCTTATTAAAAAAATCAATATTCATGACATACATTTAAGAAATAGAGCAAGTTCAAACATCCAACAATACATAAGAAATTCAAAGTCACAAAATGATCGATGTCTTTTATTTTAGTCTAGGTCCAATCCTAGATGTATGTAAGTCTTCAACGCATGCTAAACAGTATCATTTCCTGAAACTTGTTAAAAATAAAAGGTCAACATAATGTTGGTGAGTTTTCTATAGTTTTCATACATAAATATATATAAAAGATGACAATCCATGTCATAGGTTATTGAATAAAGTAACTAGGGATGGATGAACAAATGTAACAATCAAACCTTGACAGATTACAAGATTACAAGATTAAACGATTAGCTAAGTGTACTTGGTTTATGATTGTACATATTATAGTCATCACATAGTAATTACAAGAGTTCAACTAACCACGACAAATAAGAAGAATTGCCCAAGTGTTTACAAGATTCAAACGAGTTTACAAGTGCATTTATCATAAGGTTAACATGTTTCACCCCAAAGTGTGAAAATATAAAAAAAAGGGTATGAAAAAACTCACTTGGATAATAAAGATAAGCAAATAAAAGAGTCTTGTCACTAATGCCGAGGATTTGGTAACGTTCAACCTAGATGAACATCGTTTTAAGTTAATCACAATTATTATGAGGTTAACGGTATTCGCGGATTCGCGGTTTAGCTTTGTGATCTTGAGTGACAAATGCAACGATATTACTTGTAAATTATTGAACCCTGATTTTAAATTATAAGATAGGTACCATTTATAATTGATTTAATATTTATATATTTAAATAAGAATTTTAGTGAGTAAAAACATTTATAATAGTTAAACTTTCTTTTTCAAAGGATTATTATTTACTATTTGATAAGAAAATAAAAATGATTAAAATTATGTTAATTACAATAAGTATACATTTTAATTATGTACATATATTTATTTTCATAAATATAATTACATTTATAACTATATTTTTATGACAATAAAGAATTTACTAAATCGAATTTATTAAATAAGATTTATTACAAATCTTGAAATTAATGATAAATGGTATTTTATAACAAATTTTAAAATGTAAAGGAAATAAAATTTCCTAAGAAAATATTAAAAAAGAATGATATTATATATATATATATATATATATATATATATATATATATATATATATATATTTAAAGATAACTTTTTAAATGGCTATTTATAATCTTTAGGTATTTTTCAGAATTTTTTTAATTTGCTCAAAACTCTTTTAAAAAAAATATGGCAGGTGCCCGGGGTCGAACCCGGGACCTCCTGCCCATTCTGTGGGTGTTAAACCGGTTGGGCTAAGCCCAGTTTTATGGTAAAACCAGAAAATAAAATTTAAAAACTCTTTTTAGCAAAATCCCCAAATTGGGTTCAAGAACCCTAATTATCAGTTCGATCAAATTGGACATGAATCCATTTTTTAAACTCAAATTAATCATGGGGCTTTTGTTCCTCATGTAAAATAGAATCAAGATACACTTTTAATTACCTGTTTTGATGTTGAATTCGTCTATTAATGTTCGGACAGAGCTGCGACTACGTTCTTGAATCAAACGTTTGTTGTGTGTGTGTTTTGGTGAAATTGAGGGCACATACAGTGAAAAGAAGATGTAGAGAGATTTGTCCTCTAATTTATAGGTTCAATTCGACCGTTTGAACATCCAACGAGTTCAATTTGTTCTTGGTTGTTTTAGGTTGAAGTTAAGTGCGATTAAGTCTGTTACAGGTGAAATTGATGTCACCAATAACTTCGAAATGATTAGGGGAATGTTTATAGCCGTTTAATTGAATTGTTATTATGATTTAGGTGTGAAACGGCCCTGTAATCCGATGATGTTCGGATTCGAGTTTGATGACTTCCAAAACCCCATTTAAAATTCGAGTAAAGATCATTCACGAGTTCGAAACTGATGTTCAGGTGTAAGAGATGGTTTAATTTGATTGAAACCGCTGAATTTTGAGGATTTTGGGGGTGGCCGGAGCCGACCGAAGATGTGGCGGAGTTGGCCGGGAAATCGGGGGCGATTGGGGGGGGGGGGTTTGGGTTTAAATTAAATTTCACTTTGGTCCCCTGCAGTTTATGTTTTAACATTTTAATTCCAAAGTTAAGTTGTGGTTAAAATAATTTACAATTTAGTCCCCGTGGTTCTTAACTTTGTTATTTTATGCACAGGATAAAATTTACAAGTTTTAAAAAATATATTATCTTAAATTGTTTTTATTAATGATTATTAATATTATTAGTATTTTTATTTTATCATTTTATTATTATTATTATTATTATTATTTATTATTATTATTAATTATTCAATTATTTAATTATAAATAATTTCAAAAATTTACAAATAAGACCTCGTACTTGCATTAATAACAAAACAAGCCCTTACAAGAGATAACGACGTTAAATCAAACGTTAAATAAATATACGAGAGGTTACAAGCCAGACCTTACCTGAGACCACTTATATTGGCGTATTGGGTGCTTCTCTCCAAATTTCTCTTTAAAGAACCGTTTCTCCTAGCTTGGTAGATTTTCTTATTTGCTCCCGTATTGGTCAAACATCTCTTCTTTGACCCTTGAATGCACTTGATCCGGTGGTTTACCCATCTTTATCTTTCATCTCAGATTCTTATTCCTTAATGGCTCCACCTTTACATTTTCATCCTTTTCCACATTCTCAAGCTCAAACCTATCAGGATCAAAACCATTTTTCTTGGTGATGTCATCGCTTACATGTGAAATGTATGGAGGAGCACACCCGTTAGTAGCATCTGTTACAATACAGTCATTAGTAACTATATATGTAATTGATTTTGAAAACACATTAAAAAACAACTTACGGTTTTTGAATGTCATGTCGATAATTCCATCTTGGCAATTGATTTGAGTTTTAGCTATTGCCAAGAATGGTCGACCTAAAATTACCTTTGGTTGCTCATTTGTCCTTACTGGTGCATAATCAAGCACCATAAAGTCCACCGGGTAGTAAAACTCTCCTGGCTTGATTATCACATCCTTGACCATTCCCCGGGGTTGTTTCCATGTCGAATCAGCCAGCACTATTGTTTTGTCAGTTTCATGTAATGGACCAAAGTCATATTGGTCATACAAGCTCCCCGGTAGGATGCTCACCCCAGCTCTATAATACAAAAGTGCCCTTTTAATTTTAAATTTCTCAACTTGAATGGGAATGATTGGTGCTCCCGGGTCACTTCCTTCTTCTTTATCTACTTCCTTCTCGTTACCTACAACTACTTGAGGAGTAGAGGTTAATTCATAATCAATACATTTAGATTTAGGAACGATACTAGCCGAGTTGATGTGCACATTCTTTGACCTTGAGGCTTGATGTTGAGGGTTCTTTGTTGCATCACTTGGAAGCTTCCCCGGTTCTCATTCGGACTTGCTCAGCTAATTATCGTAGCTGCTTGGCAATGGCCTCATTGGTCTTTTCTTGCACTTCTCTAAATTGCTTAAACTCTTTTATCTCCTTTGCATGATCTTGAATTGCTGACAAAATTGCATTGTCATTGCCATTGTTCATGGAAGCACCTTGTTGTTGTTGTTGTTGATTCTTTTGTTGGTATTGACCGCTTTGTTGGTAGTTTCTTTGATTGTAGTTGTTTCTTCGATAACCGCCTTGATTATATTCTTGTTGTTGGCCTTGATATTGGTTGCTTCCTTGATTTGGTACATGAAAGGAGGATTCAATTGGTTAGTATTGTTACCATATCTAAGATTTGGATGACTTCTAAGATCGGGATGATATGTGTTAGAATTCATATCATATGTCTTCCTTTCTCCTTGGCCTTGTAATTGATGTACACTTTCACTCTTCCTTAAATTCAAGTAGAATGTGACCGATGTATGACCGATGTCATTGCACATGTCGCACACGTCATACTCACTAGATATGTTCGCCATGCCACTCTTTCCAACTTTAAGGCTTGCAATTTCTCGTTCTAGAACCACAATTCTATCCATGGCCATATGATCATTCACCATCTTTACATTTGCACCTCTTAACCTTCGAACTAATTGTGCATATTTTTTAGATATCACACTCATCCGTTCCAATATGTTCCAATCGTCATCCTCATGATTCAATGTAAATGCACCCGCACTTGTAGAGTTCACATCTCTTGCATCTTCTTGTGATAGCCCATCATAGAATGCTGAAATCAACTCCCTCTCAGCTATTCCATGATGTGGACAAGTTCGCAGCATCTCCTTGAATCGATGAAAAGCTTCATGGAATTGTTCCCCCTATTATTGTGTAAAACCTCGAATGGCCAGCCTTGCATCACTTGTTCTTTGAGAAGTATAATATTCATCTAAGAATAGTTATTGTATTTTAACCATTGCTTGGCCACCTATGGTACTACATGATGCCTCAAATTTTGATATGTGCAAGTATGGTTCTTCAGTTGCCATCCTATGGAAGTGAGGAAGAATTCCTAAGCATTATGGTTTAACCTCAAAATCTCTCCCTCGTTATGTTGGTGGAACTATGGGAGATGAGTTGATAGCAATGGCAGGACGGAAGTGAGTGTCCACGCCATGTGCAGGTACATACTGTTGAGCTCCCGGATTTGCTGGTATGCAATTAAATGGTTGACCTCCCACATTGTGAAAATCAGGGGGTTGGGCATAACTATTGTGCTCTTGGTTCGGCTGACGGTTTTGATAACCTGGTTGATTTCCATAGTGTTCAAAGTTATATTGAATTGGTCCTTCCATATCCTTCTGATCTTCAATCCAGTCATCCACATAATTAGTGTGATGACTTCCTTCCACTGAAAACCATTCCTCATTGCTATGATGACTACCTTCTCCATTATGCTGAAAACTTAGATTTCGAACCCATAAATTTGGCATCGATTGGAAGTTCATGAGCGGAGGTTGGTTTTGCACACCTTGATTTATAGGGATCGGCCCCTGAGGTTGCACTGGTGTGGTTGAGGTGGAGGATTATCATGTTGAGGGAACATTGGTAATGGGATATCTCCTAAAGGTTGGTTGGGTTGTGGCCCTCCTTGGTTTTTTGAATTATTCATCCTTTTTGATTGGTTACTTTCGGGAGCTCTTGAGAGTCTACTTAGAATCTGATGAGCTATTGATGATGATGTACCTTCTTCTGATCTTGTTTGACCACAAATTTAAGAAGTCCTTGAAGTTGATGCTTTGTGAAACACACGATTCTTTCTTGAAGTCTTCTCGATTTCTGGATCAAATTGCAATGGTGAGGTCCTTCCTGAAAATCTTGTATGCATTAACGTAATGGATTACCTACAAACAAGAAAACACAAAATACCTAGCGTAAAACTGAACAAGAAAACAAATAAAAAGAAAAACAGAAAAGTAAAATCTTTTTGGGTTTTTTATAATTTTTTAAGAAAAGCAAATACAAACTATTAAACACTAAGCGGACTAATTCCCCCGCAACGGTGCCATTTTTGATCTAGTTGTCGAGACTCAATCAAAAACAAGTTAATATATCAGTCTTAGCTACCTTTATTGCGTAAGGGTAAGTAAGGTCGTCTCCACAGGGAATATGTGAAAAGTGTTTAACAATATGACTCAATTAACTTAAATACACGAACTTTAATATTAAAAATTAGAACTTTGGATGAAATTAAGAACACAATTGCAAAAAGCAACAAATTTTGAAACGAATTTGATTAGATAATAAGAAACAATCACTTTCGGGTTTCAAGTTCTACAAGATCAATGGGTTGTCAAGTGTACTTTAGGGTTGAATAACAAGACTCAAGATCTTAGCTTTTGATTGAAGTGATAACCAAGAAACAATCTTTTAAGATTTGTTTATTCACAAAGTTACCAATTTATCTATACCAAGTTATCTACTTGTCTCAATGAGCTAACGATGCAAGAAAACCGAAAACTTATGATAAAGTAAATAACTTTTTTTATAAACAAATTGTTTAACTCAATCAAAACCTTCAATTACATTTAATCACAAAGTTTTCAACATAAAAAACCCTAAACATGACTAACCATCTCACTTGGAAAGAATTATCCACCCGAAAGCAATCACGAACGGACTAGCCACTCATGGTCTTCATTGAATCTTCAATCGTGTTTTGATGATGATGATAGATGCTTTGAGATGAATGTGAAGGCTTGGAATCACCATAAATTAGATTAGAATCGTCAAGAATTGAGCTTGGAAAGTTCTCATTCGAATTAGGGTTGGATTGGGTTTAAATAACTTGAAATCCATAAAATCTGGAGTTTGTTGGTGACCGGCGTATGACACGCCGACCCTGGGCGTATCATACGCCCATATCAGTATCCATACGCCCAACTTTCTGTAATTTTTTTCCAAATATGCCCACTGATACGCCGCCCATACGCCGACCGACGTATTCCTATACCCAGCGTATCATACGCCGGTATGCCTCATTTTGTGCTTTTTTGTAACTTTTGATATTTACATCTTCAGTCCTTTAAGTTTCGTGTTTTGCTCCTTTTCCTCCAAAATAAGCCTTCTTTAGCTCCTAACACCTATAAATCAAAACACAAACAACTTGAAACTATTCCACCATAATTATGATGTAAAATCGCGTATTTAGATTAATTAAACATTGAATTATTGACTTGTGATCAATCCCCACCACCACTGGTCTACTGTCGACCTCCCCTACCATTAATTGAATCCCCCCTCCCACCATTGGTGATGAACTGAAGATGAACAATAGAACAACGATTGAATCGTCATGCATCGTTGTTAATGAACTGATGAACTAAAGATGAGCAACATGTTTTTCGATTGAATTGAAGATGAGCACCAATCACCACCGAACCACTGTTAGTGATTGAATCAGCCTGTAACGAATATATTGAATCGACCTGTTTCAAGTGATCGATGGTTATCTTTGGTTGTGTATTGATTAAATAAGTCTGTTTTCTGGTGGCGCTGGTCCGACGGTGATGGTGATGTGGTTTGGTGGCGATGGTAAGGTGGTCTGTGGCGATGTTGAGGTGGCCTGGTGGCGATGGTTGAGGAGGTCTAGTAGCGATGGTGGCCGATGAGATGGTCCGATGGCGATGGTGGGCCGGTAGCGATGGTGGTCAGACGGCCGGCAAGGGTTAGTTTGTAGGGGAGAAGAAAATAGAGGTGATGGTGGGTCATTTATAATTCAAAAGTTTTATAAATCGTTTCAATTTTAGTACAAAATTTTTATTATTTTAGTTCCAAGTTGACACAATTAATGAAACTTTTGAATTGAAATTGAAACAACTTATTAAACTTTTGGAGCTAAATTGATGTTTTTAATATTTTGAAGAAAAATTGTTATTTTTATTAAAACTCGGGGAGCAAAATCAAACTTAACTCCTTTTATTAATATTAAAGAGTTAATAAATTAATAAATATAAAAAATTAAATTTAAATGAGGGGCATTTTGATATTTTAATATCTACTTAATAGAAAACTTAACCCTTTATCTATAACAGAGACAATTTGTGTTATCTTTTAACAAATCATTGGACCGACTCTGTAATTTTTCAAATCTAAAGATCAAAAATAAAAACAAAACTAAAAACACAGACTTTTCATGCAATTAACTTTATAAAAGCCTAATGAAAATTCAACTTTTTACTAGGGGTGTTCAAAAATATCCGAATCCGAAACCGTATCCGAAATATCCGAAATTCCGAAATTCGGATATCCGAAATTTCGGATTCGGATTCGGATAGTGATTTTGAGAATTTTCGGATATTTCGGATATCCGAAATATCCAAAATATTTTTATAAAATTTTAAAAATATTAAATATTAATTAAACATTTCGGATGTTTTTATATATTTAGGATATTTTAATAAAAAACTTCGAATATCCAAAAAAAAATTCAATAAAAACTATTATATTTTTTTAAAATTTATTAAATAATACAAAATTTTTTTGAATTCGGATTCGGATTCGGATAGTAAAATTCACTATCCGAAATTTTCGAACACCCCTGCTCTTTACTATACTAATATGGAACTAACCCATTTAATAAAAATTTTGTCTCTTGAAAAAAAAATCTGTGCTCAAACTTCAAACTAGTCATGATAAAATTTGACTTTGATATTGAAAAATGTTTTTGGTTTTATATATGCATGTATCAGAATATGAATATATGATTCTACGACGTGGTGGACCCCCAACCCGGTATCCACTCACTGATCTCTTATTTTCTCATCGTTTTGCTACCCCATCACCGGGAACTGCATCATTCCACAAATGTGATTCCGTTTTCTCTACGTCTTCTACCAATGACTTCCGCTTGCATCAACACCCCCTTCTCGCCGGAGAAATTCCTACACCGCCTTCCTCCGCCGTACTCCGCCCTCACTCCGCCGACACCTCTCGAAATGCACCACCAACAACATGACTCCAATGGCAACGATAATAATAATATTATCATTCCTTCTCAGGACGAACAATCAGATCTCACTGAAGAACCGGATCTAGATGCTTCCGACTTTGAGTTTAGACTTGAACAGCCGGTGGACATGCTTCCGGCCGATCAACTGTTCTCCGACGGTAAGCTGTTTCCGATGAATTTTCCGGTTGTGGTTGTTCAGGAACCTACTTCTAGTTCTAGTTCTAGTTCCGTAGAGGTATCGGATTCGTTAGGTGTTAGGTCTACAGCTGCGGATCCACCGGAGAGTAATCGGATTATCAACGGCGTTGCGGTCGTTGATTCGTTTTTGTACGCTTCGAAGGCGCCGAAGTGCTCAAGTAAGTGGAAGGAGCTTCTCGGTTTGAGAAAACTGTATCATAACAGCAGCAACGCGACGGCGACGACGACGGCGTCGTCACCGGCCTCCGGCAACGCCACTATCAAATCGATCAAACACTTTCTCTACAGAAGCTCGAAATCGTCCACCGATCCGTCGGTGAGCCTGCCGTTGCTTAACGACACCGATAACGAACCGCTGGTGGTGCCGTCGCGTCACTCGCTTTCTTCATCTTCCTCCGGTCACGATCCGGAGGAGCTTCCTCGTCTATCACTTGATTCCGAGAAGACGTTGAAGGTGAACATGAACACAAACCCTAACCCTAACAATCCTCCGAGGATGAAATTGGTGAAAACGAGAACACTATCATCCGACGGATCAATACGTGCAGTTTCCACCGAGAGTCCTCGTATGAATTCGTCGGGAAAAATCGTCTTCCACAGCTTAGAACGAAGCACCAGCAGTCCGAGCAGCTTCAATGGAGGAAATAGATCGAAACACAGAGGAATGGAGAGATCGTTTTCCGGCAACGTCAGAATCACTCCGGTGCTTAACGTTCCGGTGTATTCACTCAGAGGTTTTCCACTGTTTTCATCGTCTCAAAAGCATGAAGGTTCGAGCAGTTCGAGTAACAACAACAGCATCAACAGAGGAGGAAGTAGGAATCAACAGATGAACAACAAGAACAAAACAGATCGATCTTAAAGTCTTAACATATCCAGGTAATAATATCTTTCGATTGTAATCATACTGTTAAGTAATTATCGTTTAGTGTTACTAGTTTTCGTTTGATTGCATATTAGCATTAATCAGAGATGATTCTAGGGTTTTAATGATGAATCTAACTGTTATTCGCTATTATTATTATTAGTTTTTGACCGGTCTAAATTCAAATGATTTTGGCATCTTTTATGATATGGAAGAACGTAACGAGACAGTGGCATGTTATCTATTGTCTGTGCTCTGCAATGCACTGCACTACACTACACTGATGATGCAGTATTATTATTAATAGTACACTTTATTTTATTTCTTTTGAGGAGTACTGTACTAAACTCTCGCTAAAAGTTAATTCAAATCTTACTTAAAATTACTGGTCCGAGTACTAGGTGAGACGGGGTGTTAAAATTTTCAGGGCTCTGGTTGTGATGATTTGCATGTTACTGTTCTTTTCGTGAAAAAAATTAATCTTAAAACATTGATTTAAGAAAAAATCGGCAAATTTAAAATATATAAAACATATTTTAAAAATCCCAACTGTTTTAGGTGAGTTACCCATTACATATAAATAAGGGAAGGTTATGGGTTCAAGTCTCACTATGAGCAAAATGTTCAGAGTTGAGCCGGTATGTTTGCTCAGCAATAAGTTTTCTCCTGAGGGGGTTGGGGTGCTGTTCCAGCTGAGAAACAAATAGGTGAGTCCGATTAAGATAACACGTATCCTCTGAATCAGTGTCGTACATTTGCCGTTAAAAAAAAAAACTTTACGGACAATGTTTTCTTTCTAGGCAATCCTAAAATGTAGTCCTAGCCTAGTAGTGACGCTCCTTTATCTCACCATCGACGCCTAAATCCAATTCCTAGCGCAGTTTTGTTTTATTTTTTCAATCGGGTTTTACATGAACAGAAGACCATGGTCTTGAACTGCTGAAGGCAACTTTTGACACATTCTTTTAGTGACATATTTATCTTATCCTTTTTCATATGAAATAATCACTAAAATAATTATTATATAGTTATAAACTAGTTTATTGCCTGTCGCGCGTTGTGGCGTCATCGTACGCGACGTAATAAAATATAGACTACTATTTCATTTCGAACTAAGTTTACCTCGAAACATGGAGCAACTCGAATATATACCCTTGAATGAAAACATATTATATTTGACTCAACTCTTTTACAATCACATGTATGTTGAAACGTAGACCGGCTCAAAACGTACATAAAAAAACATGTTTGATGGCGTTGTATGCGGCATAATAAAGTATAGATTATAATCGCACTGACTCGTTTTCAAATTAAATTTATGTCAAAACGTAGAGTAACTCGTATTTATACTGTCAATGAAAATTGTATTAAATTTGACTCGACACATTTCCAAACAAAACTTAAGTCGAAACATAAACAAACACAACCCGTATTATATTTTACCGTCTTATTTCAGAACAAATTTTACGTCAAAACGTAAACTAAATTCGAAATGTAGACCAACTTAAAGCGAACAAAAAATAAGCATGAAAACGCTGTATATGACCTGACTTTTTTCTGAACAAAATTTATACACGTAGACGGACTCGACGCAAATAAAAATACGAAAGTAAGAATTTAGTTTTTTTAAGTAAAAATTGTTTAGTAGTAATCCGTAAGTTTGAAAGCTCAAAAGGATAAAAGTGATATTTTATAAAGTTTTTAAAAAAATTAAAAAATGAAATTGTCAGAATATAAAGTTAAAGGGGTGTAAATACTAGTGGCAAAAACCACCCACCTTTACTTTTAAGGTTTAGTAAAATATGGTATTCGTTCATATACGGCCCCTAGATAAATATTTTGAAAGTGAAATACATTTGAATAACGAATTTGAGTCCTATTTTTAAAATCACTTGCCACGTGATCTCTTAGAGTGAACACTGTGAAAGATAACATTTTTCTAACAATAATAATTCCTTTTATCACAACTTGTACTGTTAGAGGATTTAAACTTTGAAATTTGTTTGTTGAAAGTAAACTAACATGAATTCACCTCATCTTGATTGGCATTAGGCCAAAAGTTTTTAGTGCTTATTTCTTTATGGGGAAGAGTAAAGAAAGTTGGTGATGATGATGAATAGATTTGACATTGGGAATGTGTAACGACCATGTGCCTCGTTTTCCTTTTTATTTTGACGAGAATATAGGACACCCATATCACCATTATACAACCATCTTCTATACTTTTTCAGTGGCGTTTGGATTATTTCCAATATACGAACTAGGTTTTCTTAGATAAGATGTCAATCATTCGTACTGATTTTAACGTTACAAACCTGAATAATTTGAAAACATCATTAAAAAAAAACTCACAACTACAGAAGCACTTGTGAGTTATATTTGAAATTAAGACATTAAAGATCTTTAAATCAAATCATCATCCTCATGTCATGTGACTTGAAGAAAATTTAAAAAAAAAACTCTATCACTGTGAGACATGATTAAACATCATGCCGTCCATTCATGACTTGAGGAGTGAGTGTGTCATTATACTAGGCTGATTAAGATGAATGTGCATATGTTTTTGAGACTGCCTATTGTAACAATTATTTTAATAAAAAAAGATTTTTATTTTATTTAGGCTATTAATATAAGCTCATTTAACATTTTCATATATATCTAAACAATTATAATATAATGAATTTGTTATCATCCTCTTCTATTCACTCAATATTTACATAACAATAATACAGAGAAGGAAGACCGAGTAATATACCAACATTATAAACACGGCAAATAACCTACCGTTCAGTTTAACCAGCATGAGAGACTAGTTAACCGTACAATAATCCGTAATAGAGGTGAATATATATATATATATATATATATATATATATATATATATATATATATATATATAAAAGGTGAAAATATTAAAAACAACTAGTGTACTTTTTATCGGTACATAATTATTTTTAATGTTTTTTCTATATAAATAAATAAAATAATAGGTTTCATATTTATAATTAATTAATGTCAATTATCAGGCAGTGATTACTTTATATGTCATTAGAACATTATACCTTATAGTAGGTATGAGTGTGAGCACAAGTCTTGTTTAGGTGACGTATACGTTGCGACACTTTATGTTCATACTAGAGATGAGATTGACACCATATTGGTATCGTATCGGTAACAAAATTGAAAGTATCGATATCAATTTTGTGAAAAGTGGATACCGAATACCATATCGAATCTATTGGTTTGGTATCGGTACGTTACCGGTATCGATATTGTTTTCTCGAAACTTTATCGATTTGGTACCGTTTTGTTTGTTTGTTTTTTTCTAAAAAATAAATTGTTATGTAAATCTTGAACATGTTACTAGGAATAGTAAGTTAAACATTAGTTGGGTGAACTGGTTGCAAAAACTCATTCTTTTTTATGTAATGTCTCATTTGTATTGCTCTAGCATCTAGCTAGTTTAGTAATGAATTCTCTCATTAAAAAAAAAGCATCAAAAAATATCTCAAAATTATATTAACAACATTTGTAATCTTAACTTGGAATATAAAATAACGAAAGCATCCAAAAAATTTAAATCAAAATTGTAATAAAACAATTTTTTGATACTCGGTATTGGATCGATATTTTTAGGATATTTACAATATTGGTACTGCTTAGTTTCAACATCAAAATTAAGCAAAATCAAGTACTAGATTGTTTTTATTTGGTTGATACCGATTCGGTAAGATATATGTATAATATATCTACCTAGTATTAAATCTCATAACTAAATAGAGATTTGATGTAGACCAATCTAAGACAACAAAAGAGTAGAAAATGGTAAATACGAATGATTAAAAGATCTTATATCTTTCAAATCGTATACGATTTTTTACAAAATATATATCCTTTAATGCATCTCTACTCTAATAAAGTTTAGAGACGTCTCATCTCATCATGTTTGATGTTTCTCGACGGACGTAACCGTCCTCATCCACTACCTTTTTCCTTTGCATTGGTTTTCGTGAGCTTCCAATGGCTCCGGGTGGCTCACGGATGTCATCCACGGACACATGATGGATGTGTTTTTACGATACTAAAGTTAACCATCAACGATGCCCTTTAAAAACAAAGAAAAACATGTATTTAATTGTAACACTTGAACTATGTGTTGTCTCAAAAGAAATTGTATCTGACAAATTTCGCTTTATAGCTGTTTTAAACAAAATATAATGAAAATCAATGCTAGAAGTTTCAAGTTTAAAACTAGATCTCGAATGTATTATTTTTATCAAACCATATGGATATTTTGTGTACTTAACTTATCATATAATAATATATTTTTATTTACTTTTTCATATATCCATCTTTAATATCTTATTACTTTATTATTATACAATTTACACATGCCTCATAGTGTTTAGAAAAAATATTGTTAAATTGTGGTCGGATAGCCTAAATTAAAATCTTAAAGAACTGTCTAGTTATGTAAAAGATTATTATATTGTGGAATGTTGAATTTATAATATGAATTAATTAAGGAGAGAAGGAGAGAAGAACTTAAGTTAATGAAGTTAAAAGCTATCATGTTACACAATAAAAAAGATTCATTAATGGATTCACAGACCGTTTACTAGCCACCTAAGACAGACTTAAATTGTTTCACCGATTGTCACGAGGTGATGATGTGAATGGTGTGGCGTCTTGACACACCGCTGTCCCTGTGCTTTGCGTTGTGCCAAAGGGTGTGTCATAGTGAACTTTTTTTTTTGTTTTTATTATTAATATGACAAATAGCATGGTGTGATATTATAAAACCGCTAAAGATAGTGAAAGGAAAAGTATGTTGTGCTGATGTGATGTCATGACATAAATTTTAGACTTAATTACACGGGTGATTTTTATGGTTAGGTCTGATTTTACTTTTGGTCCATAACTCCTAAAAACTACAAGGTTGGTCCAATACTTTACACAAACGTAACAAATATGATATCTGAAGTGGATGTTTGTTAAATTTTTCTGTTAATTTTTTTAAAATGACTAAAATATCATTGTATTAAAAAATTACTACTCAAATTAGGGCCCTCTAAATTAAAAGTCAACAAAAACCTACTTACCTCAACATATTCCCCAACTCACCTGCCACCACCTTCAGCCACCATCATCACCGGCAAACACCACCAAATCGACTGGTACCCTTCTCATATCACCGACGACCTGCACCACCATACTTCGTCTCCCCCACCCGTCTCCCTCAATGACCAACATCACCATCACCATCACCATCACAGACGCACCACCACCACCGCACTAAACCGGAAACCACCATCGCGCGCACCTAACAAGCAGCCACGACACCTCTATTTTAAGTCGCACCACCGCATACAACCGAGAACTAGCTCACCTGCGTTTTCCAGCCACACCATAGCACCCAACCGCAACCACCCCAAAGCCACATCGAATCGGCAACACCTCACCTGCGTTTTCATGGTGTGTTGGTGGTGAAGTGGTGGTTCCATGGTACTTTGCAAATGAAGAAGACGATGACGATGGTGTGATGGTGGTAACCGATTTTTTGACAAGGTGGTGGCAGTGGTCATTAGAGCTTAAGGGAACAGGGGAGATGAATTGGGGTGGGGGGTGGGGTGGGGTGGGGTGGGGGACTAGAGATAGGGTCATTTGTTTTTTATATTTTTAATCTAAGAGGGTGATTGGTCATTTCACTTGTATTTAACGGACATCCAATTCAGGGACCATCTTTGTTACGTTTGTGTAAAGTATTAGATCAACCTTGTAGTTTATAAGAGTTCAGGACCAAAAGTGAAATCAGACCTAACTACAGGAACTACCCGTGTAATTAAGTCTACATCTTAGAAATACATTTTCAAATATCAAAAAGTGGGCTTTCATCCAATGGTTTAAAATGCGGCCCACTAACAACAACTTATAGTCTTAACACTAGTTACATCATATATCGGCAATCGTTTGGGCTTATCCAAATGAGTTTTCCACGGGCCCATTTCAGCCCAATACCTACTTCAATCTTAATTCTTCCCTGTTGTTTCTCTTTGACAATCTTCAATGGGAGATTGCAAGTATTCATGCGCTACTGCAACTGAAACCCTAGAATGGATTCGCGCCATTATTCAATTCATCAAACCTTACACCTTCTTCTTGCAATCTCATGTCGTTAATTTCCTCACGGTAACCCAATTTCCCTAATTTATTTTACAAATACTCATGAACAAATCGCATGGATGATGGAACTTCATTAGCATGTTATTCGTGTGAAACAATGTCTGATGTCTCGGTTTTTAAATCGCTAATCACTTTTTTATGTTATTTGAAAGGTTAATTTCAGTTTAGTTAGTGTAGTTTTATGTTTATGTATTGGTGTTTAACGTTGCAGCATAGGCTGTGGGAAGCTGTTGATGAAGAATGGATTGATTGCCTCCGTGATGAACCGGTGGAGTGTCTTATTCAAATTCCTTCTGGATTTGTTCAGGTTGTTTTTGTTATATGGTTTATCAGGGTGTTTAGGTTGGTTCAGTCTGTTTTGACGGTTTAACGGTTCAATTTTGGTGGTTTGAAGGTTGGTAAAAAGAATTAAAAATAACATGTTTCAATATTTCAATAAGTATATAGATAGCTACATGTTTCAAAATTGAAAATGATATAAATAATAAAGGTTAACCAACCGGTTATTATACATGGTCGATTCCAAGTTTTAAATTGACATTACACATGCCAAACTGTGAAAACCGAACTGTTTGGAGCTCAAACTTTCTAACTTGCTTTGATTTGAACTGTTCTGAGTGATATTCGGCGGTTTATGGACTGCCTTGTAATGTTTTTTAGAAACTTTAATTGCTAGTATAGTTTACGCTTTATTTCTGTATATGATACCAGGAACACTGGCCTTGTTCCTTGAAGAAGTTTATTACTACCTTGAGTTCTCTTGCACTTCCTCGTGAGCAGGCGGATTTGAAGAAGGTATTGTATTTAGTTATGTAAGTAATAGAAGAATGTGGTTTGGTTTATTACAGTAAAATGCAACTCATACTCACTTTTTTGTTAATGTTTCTTTTCCTTGTACGTAACATATTATTAGTATTTTTCTATTCTATGTGAATAACTTTCTATTGCATGTAAACTAAGTGTCGTGGCTCATCACCACATCATCAAATAAATCAATATCATGTCACCAATTTGCCGGCTATAGAAGGTACCTTGCACACAATCATGAATTGGGAGAGGTTGATATGTGAAATAAGTCAAAAGGATGGAGATATCATGAATGGTTTTTTTAAAGGCTAACATAAAAAGTAAAGGGGAGAGATTCAACTTTTAGTTGTGCATAAAGCTTATTTGGTTGTGCTTAGAGCAACGCCTTGCGTATGTGAGCTCTTGCCTCACACTCTGGTGTTTGGGACACTAACGCCTTGGAGCGCCTCATGCTTTGTGAAACTAACTAACTAAGGGGACAATGGTAAAATCTGAAAGTATGTTACATATGATAGACAATAACATTCCTTACAATCTAATATTTTACATAAATTGTTAAATAGGTAAAAGCAAATTTCCTATTGAATTAACCCTGAAATATTGAACTAACACTCCCAGGTTTATCCACCAGATTCCTCTAAATGTATTTGTATCATAATTACCTTCTTTCCCTTAAAAGTCTATTTGGGCCGAAAGAAATGGTAATGTGCTTTTTTTCTTGCAGCTATTACCAAATATGCAGGTGGCTGTGCTTAATAGTGTTATAACTCAAGGCATGAATCAGAAGAAAAGACATGAAGTAAACCACACTTACATTTCATTTATTATTAGCTATGGTTAGTTACCAATTCAATGTCACTAAACGCTGAATTTTAATCCCTTTGTAAATCTTTATTTACAGATAGAAGCTCTTGCAGCTGTTGTTAGTTCAGTAGCAAGAGATGTTGAAACTAAAACAGTAATAGACTTAGGTGCAGGCCAGGTAAACTTTGTCTGTTCATTGTTGTTTTGTTGAACAGTTAGTTTACAGTTTTCAGGTGTTATATTAAGCACCTTCAAGCATAAATATCATATTATAACACTTTCATGCTTTTTGAACCTTTAAGAATGTCACTTGTTTTGTGAGATTGATGCACAAACACACAAAGTTTGAAGTTAGGTGCAGAACAGACCAATTTGAAGTTTGTTTGAGCTTGATGGTTTAATGAAAGCTTGGTTTTACCTTGAGCCCAGTTAAGGACCGAGCTTGATCCTGTTTAAAACCAAAGCACAGTTAGGCGACCTTTCTGTTAGGGCTCAGCCTAACTGTGCTTTGGTTTTAAACAGGATCAAAGAAAGTTGGAATGTGGGACCTATATTTTTGTTTCTCATTTCTTATGAAGAATGAATATTAATTATTCTGTCATGTAGTTTTAACTTGTCTGAAGTTTTTGCTAGTAATATTTTTTGAGATATTATAAAACTTAAATGCATTAAAGTTGAATAAATCCAAATTCTTTGATTTTTAGGCAAAAACCAACCAAAAAATAATAACAATATCCAAATTAATCAAAGAAAGCTGGACCTGATTAGAATTAGGGGGCCTCTAAAGTTTTGTTTATGGAATGTGGGTATGGGCTTATGGCTTAGCAGAAATTGGCTAACAATAAGGAGGGAACATAGAGGGAATAGGCCCGGTTCTTAGGAAATAGGGATCAGGAGTTTTGTGCATCCGTAAACATCAGAACTGGACTTCTTTAATGGAAATAAAATGTCATTTCTGTTTTCTGGGTGCTTATTTAAACAGCTTATACTTATGTGCAGAAGAAGATAATTAGCTTATTGAAACCAGCTTATTTAACCTTAAGGGGTAAAATCATAATCTTGAATTCACCTAGAATAAGCAGTCTGAAATAAAAAATTTCAAACTACTTATTTCACCCTAAATTCCAAAAATTAGTAGAGAAGCATAAGCAGTTTTTCAATTCTAACACTCAAAGTGCTTTTTTGCTTTAGAAAACACCATAGCTGTTTAAAATAATCAAATCCCAAACACCCCTATAAGTAGTGAATGTATGTATATATCTATATATCCCATATCTATAACATTATTCTGACTTGCATTTATGTAGGGTTACCTGTCACAAGTACTCTCTTTTGAGTACCAACTATCTGTAATTGCAATCGATGCCTCTTCTCATCACGGAAGGGTCACAGATGAACGTGCAGAGCGAATTAAAAAACATTATGAAGCCAAGATGCGTAAATATAGGTATTTTATATGATAAAAAATGTGGGGATATTGTATGCGGAGACGACCCATATATTGAATTACAGGTCACCCAAGCATGCCTCCATATTTGTTTATACCGTTTATGGAGAAAAAAAGGTCTGGTTATGTAAATGCTGTAACGATTCTGAAAAGGGGAATTTATTCTTGTATAGACCTATGAATTTGATGCAAAAAACCAGAGTTACATTTGTCATTTACAATAGTCTGGCATGTTTTTTGCCGTATTTGGTAAAAAGAAACAGAATACATACTTTGGTGGCTTGTAATGTAATTTCGATGTATATATTAACTTAACAAAAAGAAGTTGAATACTTGGAGTGGTCTTCACATGCACTGTCTTTGTATAAATTGGTAATCATATACAACTTTTGCTAGTTTAGGAGGAAAAGGTGTGACAATTCCAAAGACAGTTACATGCCGTGTCCTCTCCTCTGACATGTTGAAAACATTGCTGAACTCGAAGGATGTTGATGAACATAGTCACAACCAATTAGCAAACGACACAAGTTCCTTGCTTCTGACTGGACTTCATGCTTGTGGAGATCTATCTGTAACTATGCTCAGGTAAGACCATAAGAGTTGTAAACATACTAATTTAGCTTGATAATCTAGCGGGATGATTATTACCAGGTTTAAATTGCTTGCAGTTTGCGTTTGGAATAATCTTTCATCTAGGTCTGGTTTGTCTTTTTGTTTTTTTTGACGAATGACCCAACTCTTTTAGTTGTACCAATTTAGTATAGGGTGTGCATCATTCAAGTCAATCTGAAAACCTGACTGGCCCAATAAAATTCAGGTTTCCTCACTCGGGTAGTCTACGCTTGGATGGAATCATATTTTTGTTTGTATAATTGGTTTGATGTTAGGTTAGGGCCTTTTTCATTAGGCCACACCTGAAGCCCGAAGTAGAACTCCACTAACAATTTTAATAAAATGGATATCTCTGCCTTTTAATAACATTTAAAATATTTTAAATAAGTTGAATAGATGTTTTTTAGATATTCATAAAGTGCGAGAGTTTGGTCAAATCTAATAAACTGTTGGATTTGGTTGGTTAAATCTCGTGAAAAAGATTAATATCTACTTCAAGTTCACTTCAGCATTTGATATATTGGTAGTTATCTTGCAAATGGTTTCTGTAATGTCACTATTAATACTAGTTTGATGTTGGTCATGCTTATATTGTGAAGGACATTTTTGGAAAGCAAAGAAGTCAAAGCTGTAGTTAGCATTGGTTGTTGTTATAACTTGCTATCAGAGGAAGAAGATAACGCTCTAAGTGGTTTTCCTATCAGTAGAGGTGTTAAATCAACAAGTTTATATCTTGGAAGAAATTCACGTGATCTTGCGTGTCAGGTACATAAACAACCTACCATTTTCTTATGTGTCAGTTTCATGAAAATGGTGCTTTTGCCTTTTTTCCTTTGTATACGAACTTACTTTACTTTTTAATACTGTGTGTAATATTTCTGTGTGATTAAGTGTAAAATTATTGCACTAAAATGAAACATAGTTTCACCATTTCTTACCACTTAATGTACAATGCTGCATACAATTCCAATGTCAGTATGTTACGTACATTAATGAAACTTCAAAGTAAGTTGAATACATCCGGATAAAGGTGAAAGTAAGCTACATTGCTGTGGAGTTAAACCATTTTCTTAATTACGTTCAAAATCAAGTGTCGAGTTGTAATATGTTGAATTAACAATATTCTGTTAATACTCATTGTTAGAAGTATGATGATCTGTTTGTGGCTAACTATTTTTAAAGGGTAACCAATATCCTTATAATATTTTCTCAATCTTGAAAGGATACAAACTAAAAAGAAAAAAAAAAAATACTATTTTGGGTACTTGGTAAAAATGACTCAGGTAAAAAAAGTGTCTGAGTTGTAATATGTTGAATTAACAATACATTGTTAGAAGTATGATGATCTGTTTATGGCTAACTATTTTTAAAAGGTAACCATTATCCTTATAATATTTTCTCAATCATAAAAGGATACAAACTAAAAGGAAAAAAAAAGATACTATTTTGGGTACTTGGTAAAAATGACTCAGGTAACTAGTAAGTTTTATGGGGATTTAAAAATGATCGTTTTTGGCAATGCTCACTATCTAAAAAGTAAAAAAAAATGAAAAACTGATTATGTAAAGCTGGACAACAATTAAAAGTTGGTTACTCAAAATAGAGTTTTTTATGAATTTCTTTTACTTCAATTGAAAACTTGGCATACTATATTTGGTGGCCATTCAACTATTCATTTTTCTCAATTCTCATTAAGGCCACCCATATATTTGAAATACTCTGTGTATCTGGTTTTGTTTCTATCAAATCCAACTGAAAACATGCTGGAATGTTATAAAATGACTAGAACACCCTAGTTTTTATTACATCATATTGTTGCTTTAAAATAGATTAATGCAAGTGTATTTGTCTTTCAAAAGTTCTTCATATGTGTTTTTTATTAAGCATGCGAAATTTAGTGTAGTAGACAACATTAATTACATACTTGGATGGTCTATAATGTAGTTCAACTTTCAATATCTTAATAAGAAAAGTTCAACAAATGGATGGCATCCAACTATATTATCCTATCAACTTTTTAAAAGGTAATGTTACCTTAAATAAACTTTATGAGGAATGTAACTTTTTTTAATGCACATTCCACTTTTGTATGCGCCAAATTAATCAAATTATTTCATAGTAGAGTGCAGATAGATGGAAAGTTATGGAAAAAGATGCTAGTCTCCATAATTTTGAGTTGCATTCTTTTCGTGCTGCTTTTCAAATGGTATGTTCTCTTGTTCAACCACCTGGTACAAGTTACTATTCTTACATACTCAATCTAACTTTGACTTTGGCCTTTTCATAGTTACTCTCTAAATATTTTCCAAAGACCTTGAGTGGAAGTCCTACAATAGGGCGGCAAGGGAAGGCATTGCGCCGCCAACAACAGAGTTCTAAGATGAATGGTTACACTCCTACTCTAGTAAAGCGTATAATATTTCTAATTAATCGACTCTATTCAATTATGTAGTATGGATTGTTATGTATATAAACAAAAAGGGTAAAGATGCATCTTAATGCAAGGTTAATAAGGCTTGCGAGCTTTACTGGTTAAAAAAAAAAGAGTATTCAATAATCGATCTCGATTCGAGTTGATTTTGAATATTTTTTTCTTTGATTTCAAATAACTTGCTAGTTGGCTTTACTAGATATAGCTTACTATAATTAGTGATTTTGCAGGCTTAACTACAACCGAACTTTCCTGTAAACCAGAGTCTACTAGTGGCAACAATGAACATGACACATGTTCACTCTTTGAAAAGTTTAGCCAGAGTGGATTGCATCGTCTCAATCTTATCCAACAGCACCATATTGATTTTGCAGGAATTTGGAAGGAAGCTGAACCCTTTGTTGTATGTACTTTCGGATTTTAACTTATATGCTGGTGCATGTTTGCGTGCAGGTCATGCTTGTACCCTTTAGCTTGTATCTTGTGTCCACTAACTTTCTAAAGGCCGATACTTATCATTGGTAGGTGGCCATTTTAGAGAGGATACACAAGCGGCCACATGATATGAAGCTAAATGGTTTCGGGAAATTTTATGTTTCGTTACCATTTCTTTCCAATGATTTTCTGTTCATATTAGTCTATGGGGCAATTTCATGTTCATATTTCTAGGTCAAATTTCATAATATCATGTTTAGCCTTTCAAACACTCAAAATATCATATATCTGTATTTATTAGGTTTACTGAATAAACGAAAAGAACAAATAATCTAACTTACTGTTCGTTTATTCAATGAAACACTGTTATAAGTAACTGATTTTTTCATTTACTTCTAGGTCAAATTTCATAATATCATGTTTAGCCTTTCAAACACAAAATATCATATATTTGTTATATTAGGTTTAAAAGAACAAATAAGCTAACCTTCTGTTCTTTTATTCAACGAAGCACTGTTATAAGTAACTGACTTTTTCATTTACTATGGAATGAGTAAATATGAGATTATTAGTGTTGTGAAAAGGTCAATATGATATTATGAAATTTCGAATGATATTAGCAAAACTGATCATAACCTTATTGATATGCAGGGGTTGATAGGGCTATATTGGTCACTCAGAGCAGCTCTCGGTCCTGTTTTAGAAACATTGATCCTACTTGATCGATTACTGTTTCTTCAAGAACAAGGCGATTCGGTTGAAGCAGTTATGCTACCAATTTTTAATCCTAATATATCTCCCAGAAACGTCGCTTTGATCGCGAAGAAGACTTAACGTTTGGTCAACGGGCAGCCGGGCAGCAGTCGACACACACACCACTGAAGTAGTAAAATAAACATTTAAAGAGTGGACTATATTTGTGAGTGATTTTGACAGTCTTGTCATATTCGTTTTGTCAGCTACTTATGACTCACAAAATCCTTTGTAATTTTTAAATGAGATTCAACTTGGTATTTATTTATTTTAGTAGATTTATATAATAATCAAAGTTTAAAAATAAATAAAAAGATGCAGGGCATGTGGCGACAGATTATAGGAAGAGAATAAAGAGAGGATTTCATTTGGTAATTGCTACTTTGAGGTCAACATAATCATCATCGATGACAATGTTCATAAGAGGTGGTTTGTTGACAATTTAATTGTTTTTTTTTTCCTTTTCTTTTTTCTTTCTTGCACAAGTAAAGACGGCATCCTGGTCATCACAATGTTCTTTATTCAAGAAAATTTTGAAAATAGAATATTCGGTGTATTTTCATGTTAACCTTGATGTCAGATTAATTTCTATCTCTATAGTCATGAAATATGCAAAGCTACTATAAGTACTATCTTTACAATAAAGGAATTTATGAAATTATTTTCTACATATGATTTATGTGTGTTTATCATGAGAAATTTCAAGAGCATATGTATCCGACTCCCTTTGAACTTTGTTTATATTTGTGAGTGTGACTAAAGGTATCCTTTATGTATCGTATGATCCCCCTCTCTCTCAAAACCTACCAATGAGTGAGAGGAGGGGTACGTTTAACACCTCCCGTGATCTTTTTATTGAATATGTATACATTTAATGATTCTTTTTATACATATATGGTTTATTCTCTTATAGGGTTAGTTAAGTTTGTATATTTTTTCATAACATTTTTGTTAATAGATATATATAAAATAGATACATGAAATTTGTTAACGTATTTTATAAAAGTAAAAGCTTGCATGATATCAATAGTGTCACATAAATATAAATAAGATGATTATTCTCCTGTTTTTCTATTTTTATTTGCACATTAGAAATGTGAATCCCACAACAATTAATTTAGAGAGCAGGAACAACAACTAAATTAGCATTTTTAATAAGTGTCATAGTCATATCATTAAGATATCATTTAAAAAGGATTTAACTTTTCAATTTTCATATGCACTTGCTTAAACACATCTTTAATGCCGGTCAAAATCATGTTTTTGTTGCTATGCCTACAAGATGTGTCAGTATGATTCTCCACCTAATGGGGGATTGATGGGGCTGCTATCTTAGTTAAGTTATGACCTTTTCAATTTGTTTTTATTCAACATAATATTAATATAAGGTCTTAACTTTTATGTTTCTGGAAAACTATTTATGAAACGTTTTTATCTCATAATTTTCTGCTTAAATTTGATTTTATATTAAACTATATATAGATAACATTAGTTTCCACTGGTTTTCTAATGCCACTTGACAATATTTAATGAAGCTTGTGCTCACCAAGATTTTTTAGGTAGATATGAATGTGGATATATCGCAGTTCTCTTTTAAATCATACTAAATCTTGACCCAATTTTAATAGAAAATTTTGACTTCTTTTATCTCTTGCAATACATCATATATAAAAAATAACATCACCAAATCTCTAAGTATTTTAGTAATTAAAAAAAAAAATTACACCTCTCTATCTCCTTCAAGTATCATATCATCCCTCACCTTTAAAGTTTCATTATGCCATTTTTTTTACTCTCTAAAAGAGCCATAATGGTTATTACACAATAAGTTTCGTAATTGTTCATGATAAAGTTTACGACAGTCTATGATAGAGTTCACAATAGGCCGGGCTTGAGCTGGTTCGTGCATGTCAAACTAGGAATCGTATCATACTAACGTTTATTTATGTAGCATTGGAACCCAACATATGCTAACACAAAGAAGTAATGTTTATTTACTATCATTGGAACCAAACATTGACTAACAATAAGTTTGAAGATTGTTACAATGAGGTTGCTTACACGGAGTTGAATTTGCTCTAATCCAAGTTGTGAATATACATAATTTTGTGTAAGATTCTTTAATGCTTTATTGATGAAGTTATTCAACTTGATGGATTCTTGTAGCTCCAGGCGTAGTTATAGCTTACAAATCCTCGATCTACTTAAATATGTCATAAGACGTTGTTAGTCTTCGCCTGTCATATTATTCCGTATAGATGTTTTTATGGTTACAAACCGAGTATGACCTCTTATTGGCCTTGATGAAGAAGACATTTGTGATGAAAAATATGTAATTACAAAAGGGGAGTATGAATGAAGGTGTTTCTTTGACTCTAGATGTAGAAACGTTTCTTTCTAAATAAATATCATAGATTTCTATAAAAGATGAAGATGAATGATTTAATGACGTTATGATTTTTTTAGCTGTTATTATAAATGCAATATATTTCATTTGCATAGCTAATCATATTCATGCACTAGCATTATAATTATCGTTACTTATATAAAACATGATACACCATATTATTTTATCTTTTTGTTTTTTCTAACGATAATTTTATGATAACATGATCACAATGGAACACATGCTAAGTTTTTTTCAACTGACGTATAATCTACTTCTGTTAGACTATTAACTATCCCTAACATCATTTACTATCATAACGTTCTCATGCAACGCACATAATTTACAACAATTTTAAACTCTAGGAAAAATGTGTCATTGGCAAACATCGGAGCTAAACATGCATCTTTAAAACTGTAATTTTATAATCTTACATTAATTATAATATAACACTTTTTAAGAGCATAATTTGCTTAATTATTAATTTTTTCCGACTACTTTTAGATGAAAAAAAGGAGATAGGTTTGAATGAAAAGATATAACATAAAAAGGGTATTTAAAAAAAATGATTCATGAAACGTTAAGTTTTACAACTCAAATACTTAAATCAAATTTGCTTTATATAAAAGTCAAAAGAAAGATAAAACCTTATGAGATTTATACTTCTTTTTCATATATAAAGGAAGTCTTAATTTTTAATTATATTTGATATATTTAACGTGTCAAGTTGCGTTTAAGTGAGGTAAGGGAAACAGTATAGTACTGTAGGAGTATGGAATGTCTATTTTTAGGCTGCCCAACACATGTTCATTAACATATTCCATAATATACACTTACAATGATAACTACTGCTTAATGTCAAATTTACATTGGTTAGGAGAATGTTAATCATATGAATTACAAGATATATATCATTCATTTTTCAAATTTTAGATGTTGTTTTTTGAAATCGACTATCGATTGTAGCATTATCAAAATCTACATGACAAGTAGTATGTGTGTCAGGATTAAACAATTAGCTAGACTATAATTGTATATTGAAATTGATTATAGATCTTTGCATCTTGAAAACCTAGATAGCCGGTCGTAACCGTTTAGATTTATGCTATTAACATGATTATTTAGAGTGAAGAATTAGTTTATGCATAGATATAGATTATTAAAAGGTGTAACGTTAATTAGTTATTGTATACATTTATTTTAAAGTACTTCTTGAACACGCACTTAATAATGCACTCGGTTTAAAATGTCATTAGTCTGATCATTTTGAGAACTTTTATGTATACATTCAAGACTTTAATACTAAATTATTTACAAAATTAAAAGCAGATCATATTCGATTAACTTTTACGTAAAGGATATTACAATACAGTAAAAACAAGACCAATTAGTTGAATATTAATATTGATATGTTAATGAAAACACAAAAAACCTATGAATACGTAGATACGTACTTACGAGCACACACAAACACCCATGTTATAAAAAAGAATCTAGTTCAGAATTTATTTACACACACAAACATATAGCACACGAACTCATGAGTTAATTTAAGGCTCGCTTTGATGTGTAAGAGCATTCACATCAGGTTCTTTATTTTTAACCTTATAATTACATTAAAAATCATTATTTTTTCTCTTTCATTCTTAATTGAATAATATTTTTTAATATTTTTATTATTACATTTCTCTCTCATCCACTAACAACCGCTTTTAAAAATATTAAAAAATTTATACAGATTGAACAGTGATTCTCTAAATATACAAATAAATGGTAACTTTTTTTATCTATTACTCAGAACTACTTACAATCATTGTTTCAAATATAAAGAGCACACTCACATAAATATAAAAAAACCTAGTGTGAATGCTCTTAAACCGCGATAACAAACTCATTTTGGGTCCCTTTATTTATAGACTTAATTACACGGGTGGTCCCTGTGGTTATGCCTGATTTCACTTTTGGTCCCTGACTTTTTGAAATTACAAGGTTGGTACAATACTTTGCACAAACATAACAACGATGGTCCATGAAGCGAATGAACGTTAAATTTGACTGTTAAATTTTATTTAATGACTAAAATACCTCTACACTCAAAACCACCCTTTAGCTACCACCACCAAGAACAACGATGGATCCGATTGGTGATGGTGGTTGGCGGTTTTTAAAGGTTGTGGTTGGTGATGGTGGTGATTGAAGGTTGAAGGTGGTGCTAGTAGTGGTGGTTGAAGGTGGTGTTGGTGGTTGAACATGGTGATGGTGGTGACGGTGGTTGAACGTGGTGGTGGTGGTGACGGTGGTTGACAGTGGTGGTGGTGGTAACGGTAGTTGAAGGTGGTGCTGGTGGTTGAAGGTGGTGCTGATGGTTGAAGGTTGAAGGTTGAAGGTGGTGGTGGTGGTTAAAGGTGGTGTTGGTGGTTGAAGATGGTGCACTGGCGCTAGTGGTGGTGGTTGAAGGAGGTGCTTGTGGTGGTGGTGGTTGAAGGCGGCGACAACGGTGGTGGTTGAAGGCGGCGGTGGTGGTAGGAGATAATAGTGGAGATGTTGAAGAAGAAAGGGTGAAGGGGGGTTTGGTGTGGTGGGCAAGGGTATTTTTGTCATTTCACATGCTCTTAACAACAAAAGTTAACACCCATCCGTTTCAGGGACTATCGTTGTTACGTTTGTGCAAAGTATTGGACAATTCTTGTAATTTCAAAGAGTTAGGAACTAAAAGTGAAATCAGGCATAAACATAGGAATCAAAAGCGTAATTAAGTCTTATTTGTATTTTCTTTTTCTTTTGATATAATTAGTGAGGAATAAAGATTTTTGATAAGACGTGTTGAATGTGAACTGCAGTTGGTGACCAATCCTGGCATGTCTTGGCCGGACATACACTCACTTCTTCCTAAACGTAATTGCCACCTTAATTATTATTATTTGACCATATTACCCTTCCATTCTTTTCAATTCACCATATTGCCCTTCTATTCTTCCCCAACAGTTTTCAGTCAACCATACTTTATAATAAATAATTAAAAAGATATTTTAAACCCACAAATGCATACCCCTTTTCTTTAGCCACAATTCTATTAACAAAAATATAGTCACCGAATCTATAGACGGCAGGATTTGACCATATAATTGATTGGATAGCACATTACTTAGTCTATCAAATTATCCCGTTGAAGATCAAACACACACCCAAACACACACCCATCTAATCACACCCTGTGTTATTTCATTTATAATTAGATGGTAAATGCTCTTGTCTTCTAGTGAGAACACAAGGGTTTAATATCTAATGTGTGATAGAGTGTTGTGGCATGAAAGAGTAAATGAAAGAGTGTTGTGGTTGGGCCCTACTCCGACTCTGGCAACGAACTGGAAGCATTCTCCAACGTCTGGGTTAGAAGTATCACACTTACAGGCTCTAACCGAGTTGATTAAAGGGGCCTAAAGAAATTCTAATGAGGATAAATGGATATGGGCAAGGGATGAAAGTGGAGAATTTTAGGTGAAATCATTGAGAAATATTTTAGATACTATGCGGTTATCCTGGGGCTTGTCTTCGCACGAATGGCTAGCATGGGCCCCTTTGAAGGTTAGTTGTTTCATATGGAGATTAAGGCTCAACAGAATTCCTACCAAGGAGTGTCTTTCAAAAAGGGGGTGGTGATGATTTCTTCTGATTGCGTCTTTTGTGACGAAACCTATGAAATGGCAGACCATTTGTTTGTGGAATGCCCGTTCGCGAAACAAGTATGGGCTCTAATTTTAGATTGGTGTTGTAAATTTCCAGTGGAATTTCATTTTGTTTCGGAGCTGCTCGAGATCCCATTTTTATTGCCAATTCATGTGAAACAGAAGAAGGCGTTTTATTGTGTCGTCATGGTTGTGCTATGGTTCATATGGAAATCAAGAAATGAAAAGATTTTTCATGGGAAGATTTCTTCTGTGATTGTGGTGCTAGACAAGGTGAAGTATCACACTTTTTCATGGCTTAGATATAGAGCTAAACTAGAGGATTTATGTTGGCAAAATTTGGTGTAATTTTTTGATTTAACACTTGGTTGTATTTGTTCATGTTTTGGTCTTAGCTTCTTGCTAAGGTCCTGTTTCAATAAATGCCGTTCAAAAAAAATCTAATGTGTGATAGATTAGAAATTAATGTGATTAAAAAATAAAAGTATATAACTGTGATGAGTTTCTAAAAAATTCTTATTATAATCTATAGTCCTTTTGTACGGTCTTTTGGTGGGTGATTTTTCTTTTGCATCTCGTTTGTATGGTGTTTTGGTGATTTATTTGCCTTGTAACATTGCCTGCTTCCATTAACTATTTTACTGATATAATCTATGCCTTACTTTACAAAAAATAATAAAAATAACTATAAATAAATAAAACAAAAGAAAAAATATAATCAGTTTTTTAGATCTACATAATCATCAACCATAAACTAAAATCCTCAACCTCATAGAAAATAAGACGATTATAAACATTGGCGGAGCTTTTAAGCCCCCCGCCCCTCTCCACGACTTAAAAGTGAAAATTTGTGCGTAGTTCGTTTGAAATTTTATTCATATTGAGTCTGTCCCCTCTGTTTAATATCAAAAATAAATATATGAGTTCTGTGATTTTCAACTACTCTTATATATATATATGTTCAAGCTCCACTGATGGCTGTAAATACACTAGATATCATTAGACTGCAAACTCCTAGGTAATAAAATATAAAATATATTATCAATATTTGATAGATTTTCATATATAAAAAGGAGCATCCCATTTGGCGCTCTCAACTCTCTCACAACACCAAAACACACACACACACACACATCGATTCATCATGAGCAGCAACCTGAGTTTGGTGGAATCCACACTCCCCCCAGGCTTCAGATTTCATCCTAGAGATGAAGAACTCGTATGCGATTACTTGTTCAACAAGTTATCTCTTCTCGTTGAAGTCGATCTGAACAAGTGCGAGCCCTGGGATCTTCCTGGTAATCAATCCTTCAATCTCACTTTAATTCTCGTTATCATTTGCGATTTGATCGATCGATTGCTCTTTCCATCGATCGTAGTTTTGTTTTCGGATGAATTGATATGAATTTGGACCGATTTCAATTCAAACGGTTTGAACGCTGATTGTGATGTTTAATTTGAGTGACGATCTCCAACAATTCACACCGATTTCGTTTTACAATTTGAATTAGGGGTTTTCATGAACTGATATATACGAATTTACACCGATTTCGTTTTGTCAAACGGTTTAAGGTCTGACTGTAGTTAATTTTGATTTACGAGCTCATTAACTCATCGTTTACCATTGAATTGGGGGTTTTCATGAACTGATTGATACGAATTCACACTGATTTTAGTTTGTCAAACGGCTTAAGCTCTGATTCTGTAGTTAATTTTGATTCACGATCGCAATAAATCGTTGTTTACCATTGAATTAGGGGTTTACGTGAACTGATTGATACGAATTCACACTGATTTTGTTTTGACTAACGGTTTAAGCTCTTAGTTAATATTGATTTACAATCACAATAACTCATTGTTTATTATAAAATTAGGGCTTTTCAATGGTCAACTGCAACCGTTCATCCATTCATAATATCTGATGAATATATTACTTGATTTACCCACGCAGATAATATCTAAAACATATTGTTGGTTTTTAACGGAGTTTTATATATATGTACAAACGTCTGTATTTTTAAAAATCCGCTTCAACTTTTGTTGCGAAAAATCATGCTGACAAACACGCTCAAAATTTTCAATTCAAAACAAAATAGATGAATAAGTTGGATCGGTTCATCAAACCGTCTCTAACTATCTAAAAAATCAAACATTTTGATCAAACCTTTTACAAATACAAGTAGCAATTAAAAAAATACATTGATTAATTCACCGTAAAAGAAAAAAGATACAAGCTTAATAGGTTTTTGGTCAATAAACAATTAGAAAAACGCAACTACTCATTATATTACGTATAACATAGTTATTAAATACATACAAAATGAAAATATGTAATATATATTTTGTAGACTTGAAATTGAGATTTATTATCTTAGTATTACATCTTTAATGTATTATATATCTATACCGTACAACATAACAATATATATTAGGTCATACAGTAAAAACTTACAATTATTAAATTCTATATTCACAAAAAAGAATGACTATTATGTGAATATGTCCAAACTCATTCTTATAATTATATTATTATATTATATGCATAATTGCATGTTTGAATAGGGGTCTTATATGTGTGTATGCATATTTATCCTAATCTACGTGTTATCTTGTCACTCACACACATACACATGAAGATAGAAACTATTCGTTCTTTCGTATTCCATATTTTTTTCACTAACTTTATAATGAAATTGACGTTTATCCTTTTGTCTTCACTTTGAAAAAGAAAAGTAAGCAATAACCAATCTTAAATTATGATCATACATACGTGTCTATTATTTAACTTTACATGTTTCGAATGTATTATAGTATTATAGAATTCTACTATATATTATATAAATATTATAACATATTTTACAACTACATAATCCATATAAGATGAAAATAGACATTCATTTTATGCTTAATTTAACTCCCGTTTTACGTCGCACTGGAGGGAAGACATATTGCTTCACAGTCTAATGTATATAGTCTTATCTTACATTTTGTGCAAAACACTATTTTTCATTACTCGCACCTATTATCTTAAAATCACAAAACAAGAACCTTGAAGTTGCTTCAAAGTCATGAAATAATGGATAAAATTTATTGCATATGAATTTCACACTTTTAGTGATTTAGAAGTTAATAAAAAAGGATTATTTCTAAAACGGTTATAATCTTGCAAATAGTAGTTAAACTGGGAATTAACATGTAACTAACTAATAATACACATTTATTGTTTGATATTGACTGTTTAGCCTCATGCATAAATTCTTAATTATAGGAACTAGGAAGTGATCAGCTAGTGTGGCCCAATTTGGATGGCCCTAACATATTCTTAATTCTTGTTCGATCACTGCCCACGTGATTGGCCCTCACATAACATTCTTTCACGTCTAGAAACCACAAATTATTGTTATTAACTCTATTATTATTATTATCAGTATTACTGTTATTATCATTTTATGAGTATGACACATCTATCTAATTTTAATTATATAATGTTTTAAATAACATATGGGATAAAGCACGAACAACAATTGCGATCAAGTAGTTCATATGAAACATGTAATATATATCGTTTCTGGAGCACACACATGAACTTCTTGGCCATAGTTGGAATCCGTCGTCTTACATGTTTTACTTTACTGAAAATGATAAATTGATACAAACAAAACCAAATATATTTCAAAAAATGTTTTAGCAAAGTAGTACATAGTGTCTCGCTCTATTAAAGTGACGAGGGTTTGAACCCCATAAGGCGGATTTACGGCACAGAAGCAGAGAGTCTGTGTTTTTAAAAAAGAAAATAAATCAAATATATAGTTATATTTACGTACGTAGTCTATAAATATTTAAAAAAATTTAACATTTGAACTTACATAAACTGAGTGATCTCTGCACTAAAACTGTTTTTAAAAGGAATATAAAAGATAACTGCTTTTGTATGGTAATGAAGTTAAGACAACTTGGTTTCTCAAAACTGATAGCGATGTGTCAGTGGTTTTGTATATATCTTGTTATGCATTCAGTGTATCTATGTTATAATTTCCTTTTCGTAGACGTAATTTAGCTTGAACAGTATTTAAATTTATATTTAATTAATACATCTTATGATAAAGAGTCTTATTATATTTATCCATTTCAATAAAACGTATAAAGACGACTAGATAAGAATATAAATGCCAAAACATATTTATCCATCGTGTGGGAATTTTGTTTTTTAAAAGGCGTGTACAAATCAATTAATTTTGTGTAAGTTGTATCATAAGCATATTTGTTATAGTTATGTTTCAAAAACTTCACTTACAAAGAAGTCAGTTTGCTTCACCTACAAGTAATTAAACAAGTGTAACTAAAAGTGCTACCCCTTTATTAAATATAAACACACCATATATTGAACCATATTAATCATCGAATGTTTTACTAAACATATTTTGAGGTTAAAGGAAGTAAACACAAGTGATTAATGTGACTTAATAATTAACATCAAAGGAAGTTATTAGAGACTTAAACAAACTCAACATGTGGTTTAGTAAATGCTTGTTTAAATAACATATATAATCATACTTTTTTTTTGAACGGCTCTAGTTCACTAGGATATTCACCTGACATGTTTATCGCAGGATTTAAACCCTCTAGAGAGAGGGATCACCTTTTACACATCCAGATACCACCGAGTCAAAAGTCCATTGGTATATAACCATTGTTATATATTAAGGTGATTAATTATAGTGAATTTGATTTTGCTAGAAACTGCATGCGTGGGAGGCAAGGAATGGTACTTTTATAGCCAAAGAGATAGAAAATATGCAACGGGATTACGTACAAACAGGGCAACTGTATCAGGGTACTGGAAGGCAACTGGAAAAGACAGATCTATCCTTCGAAACCGTACACTTGTTGGCATGAGAAAGACTCTGGTGTTCTATATGGGAAGGGCACCCAAAGGAAAGAAAACTGATTGGGTCATGCATGAATTCAGGCTTCAAGGTCCTCAAACACCTCCACTTGATTCTTCACTCAAGGTCCTAATTACTTTCCCTTTATTTCTTTTTAATTAACGATATTATTATTATCAGATGTCGCCAGTTCGTTTAATTATGCTCAAACTACCCTGGTGTGGGTCGGCCAATTATGATGCCGCCCGGTTGAACTGTCAAATAGACCGCCTGTTTTTATCAGGTTTTCGGCTTTTCTTGTTTTTTTTCCTTTCAATATCTCAATTACTAAGACTACAAATCCACACCCAGAGAACAAAATAATATAAATTTGTTTATTTTAGACTTCATATTTTTTCAAAGTTATAAATTCACACTAAAGTCTAAAGGTTAAATTAATTATATATGCATATAACATATTATTTATGATGATATCTGGTTTTTAAAATTGGTACGACTAATTCGACTAATGTGCTGGTAAGATGCATGGTTAGTTCAATGACCACTATGGTTATGAAAATATTTGTTAATATTATTAATAATAATATCATTGTGATTATAATTATTTACAGGAAGACTGGGTGTTATGTAGAGTGTTTTGCAAGAACAAAGAAAGAACCGATGAAAAACAAAACAGCAATGTGGGAAGCATAAGCAAGTATGAAGAACATGAAGATACACTAAGCTGCTCTACATCTCTACCACCATTAATGGAGCCTTACACTCTCTCCTTTGACCAAAGTCAACCCACCAATAATAATAATATTAATATCTTCAACCAGCAAGTGCCCTGCTTCTCCACCAATTTCAACCAATCTAATCCCCAATTTGATCTCATTAATCACAATCACCATCCACTCTCTACCGCGGTTCCACTACCATCAGCGCCACCACCACCGCCACCAAACCTTACAATTCCGTCATCATCTTCATCGTCGTTACATTGTTGTGAAAAGAAGGACGTGATCAAAGCTATTTTGAGTCGCTTTAACATGGACAAACAGATTAGTTTCAATGAGGGCGCCTTCGGCTTTGGTGATCAAGAGACTTTTGATCAAAGCTTCTTGTCGGATGCATCTTTGCCTGTTACCATGTGGAACCCTTGATTATTGGATAATTATGTTAATTATAGTGTTACCTTTTGATATATAGCAAAATGTAACATACTTAGCATCTTTGTATCATGTTATATAAGAAAAAGGTAATTTTTCTTTTGTTTTATGTGATAGAATAACTAATCATTAAGAAAACCTAATCTAATTATAACTTCTAGTTTATAATATATAATAAATGAAAAATTACAAGAGACAAGTGACAACTTTTGATTAACTCTAAAGTTGTGTTTCTCGTCTTTCTCTCCTATTAAACGATAATAATTTTAAATATGTAAACTAAACAATCAAATATTTAAATTATATCTTCTTATTATAATAATTTATTTAAACATACAAAACTATATGGTATGCTTTTATAAATTTTATTATTTTATTATAATTTCTAAGATATTCATTATTTTTAATTTCACCAATGGTTAATGACATGTATCATACAAAAAATTCATAAAACCTAATGATTTTAAGATGATGAAGTTATTCCGCTCATGTAGTACATGAGTTTTAACCTGGTTATGATTTATATAATTAGATTATGTTTTATCTACGTAACAAACTACTAATACACTGCAGCTAGTCATAACTAATATATTCTATATAATATATTACCATCATGTAACACTGTTTTACATAATTTTATTTCTTAATAAGTAACCTCTTAATTATAAACATAAAATAAATTAATAATAATATGACACACGTGTTTTTTAATGACATAAATATGTGTCATGTCATCGTTTAGTTACTACAGAATATTACTTGTATAAAAATATAAAAGTAAAAGTATATTGTATTCTTATGTGCAATAATAGTATATTTTTAATATGTATAAATGATAAAGAAGTGAAAATAAGTATTAGTGTAATAAATCTTTATAACTATTCTTGTTGTTGTGTGCATAAATTTTGTTTTAACCCTTTCCAGAATTTTAATTAGAATATATTTACATGTAAACATGTGTATACCTGAATTTACTAGGGGCACAATGAAAACTTTACCATGATAGTAGTGTAATCCAACAAAAAAAGTATCCGCATGTGTATCAAAACAACAAATTTACTTTCATTCCATGGTAAAAACTAAAAAATTTACAATAATAAAATTTCAGTGTTATATCTTAAATCTCTTGCATTTTTAGTTCGGTAGAGCTAGAATTTGGTAAAAATGATACAGATAATATAAAATCATATAAGAGAAAACTAGACTCATGTATATATGTTAAATCTATCATATTTTGGTATTGTAAAACTCAAATCACAACAAAGTATACTAGACTCGTGTAAAGAAATCCATTGACTTTCTTGTATGATTTAGCGTGAATCATGTAATTATTGTAGAATCAAAGTAATTGCAAATTTAAAGGCCATAAGAATAAATCTTTGGTCAAAATGGTACCCTCTTCAACTTGTTTATTTAAATTAATAAATTATAATTTGAATGATTTTCCAAGCGTAGGGATTAAGTATCATTTTCATAGACTTAGCCGGCAGGCTAATAGTTCTGCTGGCAATTAATTAATGATTTTATTTAGTAATTATTAATGTATTTAACATCCATGGTATGAGTGTATGACCTCACTAGTTATTCGCTCTCTTCATCAATTACAGATTTTTAACAAATAATTTAGTTAATGATTGGTGGGTGAAGACAAACAAATTTAAATTAAATCAAATCAAATCACTCACTTGATGTCATGCCTAATTTAAGCCGTTAGCTATCCTTTTCTTTGACTGATTACCTTCACAAAGCTACGTTTTCTTATAATGAAGAATATTAATGATAATTTATATTTACACATACACATATACACATACATATATATGCAAGAGGCCGATAATAAATTGATTTTTTAAAGTGTAGCGTACCTAGTAATTTTGAATCATTAATCATACTAACTCGATTTTAAGGATTGAGACATGTACAAGGTTGTAACCAATACCGGAAGGAAAAAAATCATATGCAATGTTGTTATTGAAATTTAGTTTTATCAATTTTTTAAACTTAATTGTTGTATATTGTTTATACTAAAAGGTCAGAATTTTGTTTTCAATAATTTAGATATAATATTAATAAATTTTACAAATGCCAACAATTTTTTAAATTTTGATGCACCGTTGATTTTAACAGTGCGTCTAAAGTAGCTATAACAGCCAATCTAAGTTGTACAACTATAACTGTGTTTAAACCAGTTATAATGTCTAAATTTACAAAGTTGTGTCCAGCTTGTCTAATTTGACACATAAAAAAGTGTCCAATTAAGTAGACACGTTAAGTTATATAGTTTTCACCAAGCGCACGAATGCAAGTCTCGATGGAAAGTCTAACCTAATAACAGGGACCGTAACTAATAGTTAACTAAACTAAGAAAATAATTAAGAAACACAAATATCGTACAAAATAGAATGGATATGATAAAGGGGATTAGGTTTAGTTTGTATACAAAAAGTCTAACGAGAATCTCAGTCCCCCATTAGAAAGCAACCTACGACCAAACCAAAGGCATATAGTCTAACTACTTCAACTGTTGTTGAGTTTTAATTGGAAGTGTTTACCAAATTGTTAATTAATGTTAATTAAACATAAGCATTAATTAACATTTGTATATAACGGGTGGGGTGTAAAGATTGAAGGGCAGGAAATACTCCTTCAACTTTTTATATTTGCCGGTTGGTTATTTTTAAATGGTTAAAATCATATAAATATAATAAGATTGCTTATATGGATATGATGCATTTAATTTAAGTAGAAAATTGTTAAAATTGCATATTACATGCATAAGTAATACTTGATAGATATGACAAAAGTTAGAAAGAGAGCGATGTAAACGGTTATGAATCTATAGGTTAATCAGTTGTTACTATTATTACAACTATTAATTTATTTATTATAGAAAACCATCATCTTCTTTCTAGTGTTTTGTTATTATGTAGTACTAATTTAAAATTGTATAATAGAAGGACAATCAAACCCAAATCCTTTTTTTTTTTTTAAAAAGGAAAGCGTAGGAAAATAATCTAAACCATCCATTAAAAAAATCAACTGGTTGCGAATTGGGATGATTTGAGTGGAATGAAAGGGAATTGAGGGCCATTACGGAGAATTTATACTTGTTAGATTATTTTAAAATTCTTTCATTTTCTAAAATGTAAATAACTTGTTATATGACACAATATTTTAAAAAGATCTACCACAAACTTAAGTATAATCTATCTTTCGTTTGAGTATGGTATGCTTATATTTGAAAAAATTAACTGTGTGATAACTGTGTTGGTATCTAGGGCTGCAAACGAACTAAATGTTTAGCGGATAGTTCGTGAACCGTTCGACGGCAAGTTTACTCATTTAGTTAAGCGAACGAACACGAGCACAGGTCGCGTTCGTTTATTTATGTACATGAACGTTCGATAACGTGTTCGTTTATACTCGTTAATGTTCGTTCGTGAACGTTCGTTAATATTCTTAATTTCTGTGTCAGTTATGTTTATGAAAATTATGTCAAATATTTTTGTATATTTTTGTTAAGCATTAATTTATTTTTGGTGGATTTTGTGTAATGTGTGTGATGAAATGCAACCTTTATTTTAAAATAAATATATAATCATTTGTATTCTTTTGTGTTCATAAAGTTTTATTTATGTTCTTGAACATTTGTTTATATTCGTTTGGCTTTGTTTATGTTCGGTAAGTGTTTGTGAACAGTTCATGAACGTGTTCATTTCTTTAATGAGCGAACACGAACAAGTAATCTCATTCGGTAAGTGTTCGTGAATAGTTCATAAACAAGTTCAATTCCTTCATGAGCGAACACAAACAAGGCCTTGCTCGTATTCGCTTGGTTCGTGTTCAGCCCTATTGGTATTGCATTTAACATTGTGTTGGTATCACATTAACACTTTGCTGGTATTATTATAGCAATGTTAGTATCTCACAACAGTTAATACCATACAATCACTGTGTTGTCATAGAACAACATGTTTTATGGTGGTTGATCATTATAAACTTGTTGTTTTACCATCATAACTATGATGCTATGGTTATAAATTGTGAATTAGCAAAATTATACCATCTGTGTTGTATTTATGTGGATATCATTTGATTTCACCTTGGTTTCAACATTGCAAAAGTTGAATGGATAGAATACGTAAACTTTAGAAGAATGACAGATTAACAGATCAGTTGTTATAATAAACAATATATTGTTAAAGGAGCAATGATTAAATTTGGTCACATTAAGACTGTTAGCAAAATCACGAATAATGAACCAGAAAACAAAACGATATAAATCCATTTGATACAAGTTGGTTCGGGTTTAGAACTGGTTTGGTCCCAAACCTGAACGTAAAACGGATATAAACTCAGACTTGAACTGACAACCATTTTTATAAACTTTAAAAATCCAGACCAAATATAGTTGGTACTGGTTCGGTCCGGTACGGCCGGTCGATCCATGTTAACAAACTAGAAGATTGTTGTGGGCCAATTCAAGACCTCAATTCTAGAAAGAAAATGGGCCTACTTCACATATTTTAAGAAATAAGAAGACTGGCTTCTTTTTCGGCCTCTTTTTAAGTCTTTAAGTTTTTTCCATGAGTAAATTATCATTTGCATCTCTGACATTTGCTTATTTTAACCACTTGTATCCCTGCAGTTTTAAAATTATCATCCGCCCCCTGACGTTTTATTTTTATTTCCATTTGAGTCCAACACACTAACGTCGTTAGATTTTTCCGTTAATTTTTATAAAATGACAAAAATATAAATAAAATACCCCAATCCCACCCCACCCTTCTATCTTTTCTCTCTCTATCTCCTCTCTCTTCTCCCTTTCTATGTCCACCACCATTGCCACCGCAACCACCGCCGTCGCCGCACCACCGCCACCTCAATGGCTAGAAGATCCAACCCAAAACCCTCTTTTACAGTGCTATCCAATCTCATAATCAGATCCAACCCAAAACCCTTTTTCATATCAAACCCTTGTTCCAACAAATCAGGGAAAATCAACAGCACATCAAGAACAACAGCCTGCATAGCGTTGAATCGAACATACCTCGTGAAATTAGGGTTCCTGTCGACCTTAAAGTAATGGGTCAAGAACACCAACATTCCGTTGAAGGGGAATGATTTGAAAACCCTAATTGAGGGAACGAGGGGTTGGATTAGGGTTTGGAGGAAGGAGAATTGGGTGGTGACGTATTTGCTGTACTGGATGCCGTCGAAGAAGGGGTAGAAGTAGCATAGGGTGGAGATGAGGCGGTCGGGGGCGCCGGCGGTGTCGTTGTCCGAGGATTTGGCGACGGTGAGGGTGCTCCGACGACGGTGGTGGTGGATTGGAGATGGGGACTACGATGGTGGTGATGGGGACTACGATGGTGGTGATGGGTGGCTTCGAAGGTTGTGATGGGTGGCTGTCATGGTGGTGATGGGGATTGTGGTGGTGGTGGTGATTAGGGCTGTGAAGGTGATGATATGTAGTTGTCATAGTAGTAATGAGGGGTAATTTAGTCTTTTTAACAATAATTTTAGCTGGAAAACTAACAGTGTCAGTTATCTGGACTCAAATGGAAATAAAAATAAAACAACAAAGACTTAAATGGAAATAAAATGAAATGTCAGGGGGTGGATGGCAATTTTGAAACTGCAGGGATGCAAATGGTTAAAATGAGCAAATGTCAGGAATGCAAATGATAATTTACTCTTTTTTCATTTTGCTGGTTCAAAATTTAAATTAACAAATATGAATACGATGGAATCTAAAATATTTGATTATGAACAAATTTAATAACATATTCAATAGATGCACACGTGGAAATGTAAATTTTAGTCGTCATAAGTTGTTAGTCTAACTACTTATTATTGAACATGTGTTTAATTAAGGCCCAGAGCGTATATAGTTTTGAGCTCGAATCATGACTTGTAATACATCCTATAGCAAACTCTAATATAAAGTAACAAGATTGGCTCACTCACGTGTCATGTGGCATTGGGCATACGTCAAATTACACTCTTGACTGAGCCACACATATCGTTTTGTCTTTTGTTGTTTTTCTTCTACGGTTTACCTTCGCGTTGTCATGTTGAGGTAGAACGTGTATTGTTTGAGTGTGATTACCTAACACGTTAAAATGCAGTCAAGTCTTAGCATAGAATAGTCTGAATGAGGGATGAACAACTTTAAACCACTAGTTGCTTGTAGCTTATCTATCTAATACTACTCGCACATACATGTCAACGTTAGATGCGTGGGACCGTCTCATGCATAATTCATCCCCGTGACTCGAAATTGGAGGCTAAGTCAAATCAAATTGTCTCAACATTGTGTCATAACAATTCAAACTTATCAACTATACGCATGGTTGGAAAATTTTCTTAACAAGTGTTTGGGATTGCTTATCTGTGTTGAGAGAGTTTTAGATTGTTTATACAAACTGTTTTAATTTCAAGTCGTTCGTTTCAAGAAGGCTAACAAGCAAGAAATCCCAAACCAACCCCTTAATAGTTTGTTGGTATAATTCTCAAGGTAAGGCACTATGATAAACAATTAAGTTCCACTATTAGAGGTTCTAGGTCCGAATCTGGCTTCCACTGGTTCTCTCCCTTTAACCTCCTTGAAGACCAACAGTCGAGCATAAGAAAGATGGTATTAAGAAAAGCACATTATGTACTCAAAATGCAAAAATACACAAGTAGTTGTACAAGGTTGATACCAGAATCTTGTATTTGACATGACAATCTAAACAATTACTTAACATAGTAACAAGACAGATGGAGATACAATACAATTACTGCACAAGAGCACTTGTGCTGTAAACCAGAAGTGCACCACCTCCTAGAATTCCAGCCAACGTAACCGCCCAAATCAACAAACCAGTCGTACCTGCATTTCACAACGCGATCAAAAACCAGCCTTCGAGTCAGGCATTTCATCAAACACTTGACGTGCATATGTTCATAACACAAAAACAACAGTTTACTCACCACCAACATATACATCACCACTTGGAGACCATTCATCTTCATTGTAGATAGGACTGTCAAATCAAATATCATATGAATCAAATAACAATAACGATAATGATAACGATGATAGATATCTGTAAATCAGAATACACATACCTGTATCCGTCAACATTAGCACCATACTTGTCCACAAATTGGTAAACACCCTTTCCCTAAATCATGATTCACAAGCAACATTAGGTTAAAATTGATGGATTTTTTTGTGGGAATTGTAAAAGACGAAAGATTAAACCTTGGGTTTCCTTCCAGATGCATCAACACCATCTCTCAACGCCATTCCACCATTAACACCTATTAACAAAGAAAGAAAAAAGACCCTCTTTTTATAACGATTTTGATGTTGATTTTGATGCAATTGATGATATGCAGATGCAGATAGTGTGACTAACCATAGGGTTTATCAGTTTTGATCTTCTTGCCACCACTGGCATAAACCCTAAATGGAGTTTTTGTAGGGAGTGAAGGAAGACCCTTGACTGATACAAGTGGAGATGAAGGCTTGAGGTTCAATGGAGTCATCACTGTGGCTGCCATTGCTCTGTTCTTCTTGAGTTTCTTGAGTCGATTTGCACCTGAATGTCTGAATGATTCAATGGAGATGATAATATTGTATCAACTGGTGATTCTCATTTTGACACGTGGCACTTAACCTGTGGGCTAGTTGTAGATATGGATTTCATAGCATTATCTGTGATTTTTTATTTTCGAACAAATTTTACAAACCTTAATAAAATGCACGGCTAGTGTTAAATTCTTTTTCAAAATCTTACTAACAAGAAGTATTATTATATAATGACAACCAAATTCTTTAAGTATGTAAGATGATGTCCATTCTTAAGAGGTTGAAAGTTTGAGTCTTGTAATCAACTCTTTGGAGATTTTGAGACACCCGACTTTCGGCTAGAACCATGTGATTTCAAGCTTTTAAATAAACTGTTGAGCTATTTGAGTATGTTTCTTCATGCATCCTTGAGCTCAATTTTCATAGTAAAAACGAATAAAGCTAGAATTTTTTTTAAGCTAAATCTCATAGCACACAAATCAAATAACCAAAAGGGGCATAACTGTATAAAAAAAATAGTACTCACTTGAAGCAATAATTAGTAAACAAAAACAAATCAAAAACAAAAAAAAAAAACAATAAATTCACAAAATAAACACGCTTACATGATTTTCTTTTTTTTTTTCTTTTTTAACGGTCTATTCTACATCTAAAATTGCTATCTGCACTATGTAGGATTTAAACTAACGACCATAACTCCAACACCAAAATATCCCGAACCATAAACACACATACGTGTTCTTTATTTTTCAAAGAGTGAATTGTCGTTTTCCTCTCCGTAGTTTTCTCATGTTTGTCATTTTCAATCGAAAATATTTTTTCTTGCATTTAGTTTCCCAAAGTTTGAAAAAAATTATACTTTTTCATCCAAAAATGTTATCTCCGTTATTTTAAAATGCTAAATACTCATCGTTAAAAGGGTACTTATGTAAACTTTCGTATAAAAACGAAATCCTAATCTATATTTACGTGTTGCTGATAAAAAATGTTTCATGAAATTCATGTTTTTGAAAAAAAATGATAACTTTTTTCAAACCTTGGAGAGCCAAATGCAAAAAAAAATCTTCTGGATGAAAATGACAAATATGCAAATCACAGGGAGGAAAACGACAATTCACTCTTTTTCAAATCTCATATGTTTGTCGTGTCTTAATACATCAGTGTTTTAAAACAACTTGTTCACAAGTAAATTGAAAAAAAATAATAATAATAAACACTTGAAAGCTGCTTATTTCAAACTACTTATTTAAAGAAACAATATACACACAGGCATGTTTAATAAGCAATCCCAAACACCTCTAATTACTTTCAATTTATTTATATTATATCTTTGATCATTCAATGCCTGACACAATTTGGTCCAAACCAAATTGCAAATGTTTAATCACAATTTGGTCCAAAGGTAATCTAGGCTTCCATCAACATTAATTAGAATCAATGCTCATGATACAATACAGACAGATTACATTTTTGTATAAAGTTATAAACCAACCTACAGATGTTATAGCAATATATAAACCACCTGCAAATCCTGTATCAGAAAATGATCACCATACTTGATATCCACTCTCTAAACAATTTAAACATCAAGATTTATAGTGGGAATTCTTTCTGAAGAACATCGAGGTTTCGCGAATCACAGGCTTCCATCATATCATTCCTTGAAGCACAGCTGCAAACAAGATGTTTTTTAGGTAAAACAAAGGAATCCATATTTATTAGTAAATATAATTTCAATTTACGGGTGTGTAATTTACCTTAATGAAATTCTTAAATATTGCCACGCGTTGTCTGCCTTTGGATTCATTGCTAGCGCACGGACGTAGTAACGAATTGAGTCCTCATACATACCCTGTAACATTAGAGTATCTTGAAAATTATATTCATTTCGGTCATTAGATAAATGGCAAACTTAGCGCGATTCAAACAAAATTTACAAATAAAAAAGTTCCCAATTTTAGCAACAAACTTTAGATTAGGCGTCAAATAGAAACCTACATGAAATTTTTATGGGATTTTACCTGTATATTACTTATGTGGCACTTGTTATGTTATGCTATGTGAATATAATAATATCTATGTTTACTGGCATCTATGAAAAAATGACCTTTTTACAGAAACTTAAAAACAAATATAAATGCCACATCTGATGTCATGTGACATAGATAAATGCACTAGTATGACAAAAACAACAATATAAAAATGGGTCAGAAAATGGCGTGTTCCCACTTGAACAAGGTCACAGGTTAACAATTGGTAGCAAAATGTAACCTGGTCGCTAAAATCTGTGATAAAGTGCAAGTTAGTTTTCATTTTGCATGTGATTTAAGGTTCGTTGCTAAAATAGGGAGGAAGTGTGAGGTTTTGTTGTGCAGTTAGCCCTTGATAAAATTTTAAGCTTCACTTAGCAAAGGATAAGAAAATAGAAAGAAAGCTGACCTGATTTGCATAACTGATACCCATGTTTGCCCATGCGCGAACATAATTGGGCTTCAAATCCAATGCCTACATAACCCAAAGTAAATCAGGATATGAAAAGACATCATATAACTTCAGGTTATCAATATTGTTGCCACACTTCACTTATATGCAATAAAAGACTGGTTTTGTATTCATCATCTTAGGTGGTGGGGTGTGTGTGGTGGGGGAGAGAAAGGGGGGGGAGGCGGTGGGGGATGGGGGCTAGCATTGTGTTTTGAAAGTGATTATGTGGATCTGAAATAATCAAAATCAGACAATCAATTGTAAAAAACGGGCTGCCACAGATGATGTTTGGGTGCTTCTGTTGATTAAAATTGTGACAATCAGATAACAACTGTTGGCGTGTTATTTCCAATTCAGAACATTTAACATGTTACATGCAAAATGGCCCCAAATTAATTAGGTGACCAGAGTCAGTTTTGTTGCAGGTACTCCAAAACTAATTATTCAATCTCTGAATAATCAGATGATCAAACTTATTTCTATATGCCCGAACACCAAAATAGACAATAGTGCCAACCCCCCCCCCCCCCCCCAACCCACACACACACACAAAAAAAAAAAAAGAAAAACTACTTACCTGTTGGTATGCATATATTGCATCAGCACTCTGAACACTATTTGCTTGTGTTGCCCCAAGCTTATTCCATAAAGAGTAATCTCGTGGCTTAAGTTTTAAAGCTGTTTGGAATGATTCGATAGCTTTATCATATTCTCTTGAAAGATTATATAAAACACCTAGTACTATGTGTACATCTGCATCATCAGGTGCCATTTGAGCTGCCTCATTAAAAGTTCTAGCCACCTGCAAAGAACCTAAACAAATGAGAACTAAACTTGATAGCAAATAACTATGTCCCTAGCTCTTTTCACTATTAAACTTATAATAATAACTTGATCAAAATATATATAATATCATCACATATATGATATTAAAGAACACTCACATCAGCATAGTAGAGAGAATCTGAGAGTTCAGGAGGGGCAATTTTCCCATACACAGGATGGTTGCGCAGCCAGCTATACAAATATTTTAATGCGGCTTGTTGTTCCAACTCTGTGGAATTAGAAGATGATTAGGAAAGTTTTTGTAACAAAACAAAGGACAGATGTCAATAAATAGTGATCAAGTTCCATCACTGTCCCACCTAGGTTGCTCAAACTTTTTCTAAGAATTCAACCACTCAAGTTACTTTCAACATTATCAAACGTATTGAAAATTTGTCATGTTATGATGACATGGTGTGCCAATTTCGTATAACAGGTAGTGTGGCATCCCAAGTGCGTAAAACCAATGATGTGGAAGCCATCATGTAAAATATCTAATGGGGTGCCATGTCATCAACATTACACAACCTAAATGTCAAGTCAACATATGTGCCACTAATATAACACGCATAGTGTGCCAACGGGGTAAAACGATGACATAGAAGCTCATGTAAAATAGCTTACATGGTACCATGTCATCGGTTTCACACATCTAGTACGCTGAGTCAACATATGTAACAGGTAATATAGCTAACGTGGTATGTCAATTGTGTAAAATAGCTAACTTGGTGTCCTGATTGCACAAAACTGATGACATGGATGCTCACACATGGAGCACCATGGCACCAATTTACACAGCTAGAACGCGATGTCAACACATGTGACTAGTAACATAGTTGATGTGGCATGCCAAATGTGTAAATAGCTGACTTGGACTCCCAATTGCATAAAGCTAATGTGGTGGATGCTCGTTGTGATATAGTGGCGGTCGTCACATCATTAAATTGACACACTTAAGAACACCAAGTCAGCTTGTTAGTTGGTAACATAGGTTGCAGGTCTGTTCAAATAAAATTCACAGCAGTTAAGCAAAACTTGAGTGATTAGCCTCTTAAAAGAAGTCCGTAACCTAGGTGGAACAATGGTAAAACTTGGTTACCATTTAGTGACATTTGCCAAAAAAAAATATCTACATAGGAGTTGAGATGCACAGTATATACCATTTGTATGGCTCACTCCAAGTGCAAGGAGTACTTCCAAGTTTGTTGGGTTGGCTTCATGTGCACGCATCATTGATGCAATTGCCTGCCATAAAAGTGTATGTGTCTTAATATATTTAAATCAATTGGCAAGATTAGAGCTGAATAACGAATGATAAATAGAATACTAATGAAACCTGTTGGTCATCATCATTTTCAGCATGTGCTACACCAAGTAACCTCCAACCTTCAGCATTCTCAGGGTTCTTCAAAACTTCAGCTTCTAAAGCAAGAACTGCTTCACTTAAAAGACCTTTCCTGAACAGTTCTTGACCTTCTTTCAAGGGATCAGGATGACCCACGTAAGGGTTCAAATCAGAAAACACATAAACTCCCCTTGCACTGTCAGATTTCTGCTTCAAAACAGCTTGCTCGTTTAAGTACCTACGAAATTATCCTTACCATCAATTATGTGTTACCACTTGTGTGGGTAATCTAAAATGCTCATTCACATCAATTAACAAGAATCATCATACAAATAAAGATAATTGATGTAAGTCAGTAATTGGCAACAAGATGGACTTACTCATCATATGCACTTGCCCAGTTATCAGCAGAATCATCTCCCAGAATCCCTTCACCAACCTGGCGCCCAAATTCATCTGCCCAATCATTGACTTCCAACTTGGAAAATTCATTGACCCACTGTTCATCTACTGGACCGTGATGCACACGTTCATTTGCAAAATCATCTGCCCATCTATCTGGGGCCCTAGAAACCTGAAAACACAATTATTCATCACTAATTATATGACCAAAGTACATGTCTTGGGGAAAACAAAAGGTGGGCCCGGAAAGTTCTAGTTACCTGTTCATGTGCAAACTGATCTGCCCAAGAAGACGGGCCCGCATTATATTGCTGTTGAAATTCATTTGCCCAGTCACCACTTGCAGGTTTGACTTGGTTATCCTCAATAGTCAACTCCCCACGACTCATCTTTGACACAAATTGAAGGAACTTTGAGTTCTGCATATCACCAAATAATATCAGTATCAAATAAGTTCACACCCACCCTCGAATGCAAGAATGTAATGACAAAGGAATGCATCAGATCATTTTATTTTGTTATCATGTTTTGGTTGACTTGCATGAATGGAATGAGCTTTAGTGTGAATTTTTTATTTTTTATTGATAAAATTTCATTATTACCTCTGCTCGATATACTATTTAATAGAAGATACTAGATTTCAGTATAAAAATAATAAAAACCAAACATGTATATATTAAGGTCATTAGAACCTCAATTCAGATTATTAGAATTGTATATTTTTAGTTATCTATGGAAAGAAAATAGTAATTTAGTTAAAGTTCTGAATGTTTTAAAAAAAAAATTATAGAACTGAAATTAGATAAAATAAAACTGAAATTACATTATAATTTTTCATTCCATTCCATGATAAGAATGAAAATCAGCTAAATGGAAGGAATCACGTTACTTCAGAAATGATTCATTCCATTCCATCTGACAAAACAAACAACTTTTTTTCCTTCTAATGAAATGGACCATTCCAATACCATATGATACCACCACACCAAGCATTAAATAAAGGATCACGAGTATGATAGTCTAACCTGAAATTTAGGATTGTTGTTCTGAGCTAAAGTGTGTGCTAGCATACGAGTCTGCTCCATAGCAGCCAAATTTGGAATATTTGGACCTGCCAGTTGACCCACAGATGTCATCTGACTTTGCTCCTGAAATCAATCCAACATCATAAAAATAATAAGCCGACAACCATCAATATACTGAAATATAGGGCTATAATATATCCTCACGTGTTCAAATTCAGACGCCCAACCACCAGCACCATGTTGGCGTTCAAAGGATAAGGCCCATGCATTAGGGTCACCTTGACCTCCTCTTTGTTGGGCAAATTCACCAACCCAATCATCTGCACCATGTGGTCCAGGTGGCATGACTTGAGACTCACCCCAATATTGTTCCAGCTCTGGGTATCTTCCAGGCATGGGGCCCCTAGCCATAGCATGATTATCAATTTCTAAAGATGATAACAGAGCATTCACCTGAATAAGTAAATATAGTCAGTTAAAAAGAAATACGAAAAACGCTTAATGACAAAAAATGTCCATCTAGACTGGTCTAATGACAAAAATGCCTTTAAAATGTTGGAGAAGAGAAGTATGTACCAGTTTTCTTTATACCAAATCTGGCATGCTTAATGATGAAATGTCCTTGAAAACTTTTAAACACAAGAATACCATTGTATCAAGCTATTTATAAGCAACGATTCAATGCCAAAAAAAAACCTAGTGTGTCTTTGCCATTTCACAATATTCTGGCATGTTTTAGCTGGATTTGGTATTGATGAAACTAAATACATACTTGGGTGACCTATAAAGTAATTTCAATTTACGGGTGGCCCTAAAGAAAAAGTTGAAATCGTAGCTGTTCAAATTTTCAGCAAACTACAACCGGCTGACAAAGGATGTGAAAAAACAAGTTCTAAGAGTTAATTTCTACATGTGCACAATTTTAT